>JAZHYW010054169.1:0-42498 GCA_037355805.1 Ixodes ricinus | reverse complement strand
CTAACAACACCGAAATTGGAGCTCACTTCAAAGGGTCGCACGACGTTTGCTGGTTTGAACTATGTTCGAGCAAAATCAAGATTGGAATTTCAGAATGGTACATAATCCTGGTTCCCTAACTCGATGGTTTTAACAAGGAACATATACATACTTAGACATATCTTTGGCATTGTTTTTGGTGCACATATGCTCAACGGTTCCAGCGTTTGATATGACTCCCAACTACAAGCCACGGTCTTGTTTAAATAAATACCTTAAAACGATCCCATGCAGTCACAAGGTTCAAGGATTCTACATTACGGTAGAGTATGGTTTGCGTAAATTGCGACTAAACTTACAAAATTGGATTTAAAGCGCTCGTTAAATATACAGATTATATTTTTGTTTATTCAGTGTGTTTGAAGTTAACTTGTGTGTTTTTGATTATCTTATTTTCTATATACCTGTACCGATATATTTAGCGCGAATTATGAATATGTTTGTATTTGTATTTGTATTTATTTGCCATTTTTATTTTGGGGTGGCAGGGACAAAAGGTGTATTAAAACACCTGACTCAGGTCCCGTACCCCATACAGGTTTCAGAGCGGCGCAGCTCTTACAACGGACGCACAGCATATATACAAATGAAACACAAGAACATAACAAAAATAACAAGAAATATTTTTACATTTCTAACGCAATGAAATGTCTGGCAGAATTTTTACACAGACTTTATACATGCTCAAAAATGTAATCCTTTATTCTTTTTTTAAATGTATTTGCAGATCTTGATTTAGTTGCTATATCGAGAATTTGTGGATGCATATTTAAAAGTTGTGGTAATTGCTGCTTCAATGTTTGTTCTCCATAATTAGTACGGATTTGGCCTCTATCATATTCCACACGTCTCAAGTTGTATTGGGTGTCTCTTAAGGAAATTGAGTAACAAAGGACTCCGTATTGTTTTTAAGAGAATTGAAGGTTACTTTCGCGAAGTTGAAAAATATTAACTGTTGGATATTGAATAAATTATACTTCTTAAAATAAATGTTTGTGTGATCATTGTAGCACAAGCATGCAATGGACCGAATTGCTTTGTTTTTTTGAGTACTAAAAGTTTTTTAAGGTTACTTTTTGATGTCGTTCCCCAAACCAATGAACAGTAATGTAGGTGAGAGTGCACAAGTGCACTGTACAGTTGGCGCATAAGCCACGTTGGTAGTAAAAGTCTTAGTTTATGTAATAGGCCGATTGATCGTGAGAGAGTCAAACATAGTTTAGATACATGAATTGTCCAGTGCAGATTCCCATGAAACCATACACCCAAGAACTTTATGGATTCAACCTTCTCTAATTTGTTTGAATTAAATTGTATATCGATGTTATAATTAAGTGCCTTGTTTTTGCCCTGAAAATAATATATTTAGTTTTAGAAATATTCAATTCAATCTGGTTTGTCACTAGCCACGTGGATAGTTTATTTAACCAATCATTCGATACACTTTCGAGATGTCTGAGGTCATTGTGGGAGAAGAAAACATTGGAGTCGTCTGCAAATATTACCATGTCCACAGAATGCGAGAAAGGTACAATATCATTAATATAAACGAGAAACAATAATGGTTCTAGAATGGATCCTTGTGGGACACCATATGCGATCCGTTGAATATCAGACTTTACACGGATATACATAGAAGATACTTCTAATGTACTAATAAAGCGTTTATAAATTCAAACTTGATAGTCTTTCTTTTCGACTTTTTAACGTATTTCATTATACATATTAAAATATGTGAAGAAAATCATTAACTCGTGTGAATATTTCTGGCAAACTTTTAAGGCGTTCGTAAATGCAAAGTACACGTTAAATACTTCAGACATAAATTTGAGTAGATTGGGAACGCATCACCTTTAGCTAAGGACCGAGCCATTTCCAACATAACGACGACTTTCTAATGTCTCACAGGTGGCACCAGCTGTCGTTTGTAGCATACCGACCAACACAACAAGACCGCTGAGGATAGCTCGTTGTAAGTTACTTTGTTGTGTAAGTGACTTCGCTTTAAGTGACTTCGTTGTAAGCTGCTCGTTTCCGCTCGCGGTTGCAGACGGCAGCTTTAAAACGCACATGCAAGGCATCTCGAAAATAACGACCCCATTAAAAGTTTATCCCCTAAACTATTTTCTCTAGCGGTAGCCATTAAAGTTTATAAGAAGGAGAAAAATACATTCAGATTACATTCAATACTGAGTGCAATCTGGAGGGTCCATTGAAGCTCTTTTCGAGGCTCAAAACGGAGCTCTCTTTGTGGTGAAAGAGAACCCTATTTATTCGACTAACTTTGCGCACTCCTTGGCTGGATAAAGTGCGGCGAGTCGCTATGCTGCAAAGCTCCCGGATTGCCAATCATCATGATTTAGAGAAACCCAGCGACTTACGGGACTGAAATGGCGTTTTCAGGGTCAAATGCTATTCACGATCATAGAATTTTTCATAGAATCTTTTTATATTCCCCGTTATTCGCCAATTTTATCACAGGGAAGGGGATGATGGGGTGCACGTGCGCGCGATTTAGAGAACAGTAACCCGTGAACCTTGTTCAGAAGCTAGGGCGTCGATTACTCGAGTAAATACCGTAGGAAGTTAATCAGGAATTGGGGAGTTTTAGAATAAACCACCTCAGAAACTTTACGTATAAAGAAAAATAAAATAAAATGTTTCAATCTAAAGCGTGATTTGGCTTCAACACAAACCAAACAAAAACGACGTTTTTTTTTTTTTTGAGCGAGCAGGTTTTTGATATGCAGTTTTTTTATTTTTTTTATTAAAGAGTAGAGCGTTACGCAGTGAAACCTATCGAAGAAAGTAGCCCCGGGTAGCGTGCCTTTCGCGGAGCAGGTCCGCGGGCTCAAAGATGCGCTCCGGTAAGAAACCGAACTTAGAAAGGCATCCAAAACTGAGCGTTTTTCTCGGAACGCCGTAAAACGCTGCCCTTGCCTTATATAATTCTCTAAAGAATTCATTTAGTGGTTTTTCACGATGCTTAGGAAGTTTCTCAGTGGAGCCATATGTTTATTTTACTAATAAAATATTGATTAGTACTTTTAATTAATTGTGTTGATAATAAGTATGTTTTTGCAATCCTAGACGTTCGTCAAGTTTGCTCGGGATTAAGTTGCTTCTATCCCGAACAACATCTTTTTAAGTATTTTTTAAACTTTCGGAGGAACACCTTATATACATGTATATATTTATATATACAGGGTGTTTCAGAGAACTCAGGCCAAATCGCTCCTGCGAAAACTACTCATCGCAATCGAAAAAGGCTTGTGTCGTTTTGGTCCTGGGCCAGGGGCCCATTTAGGAAAATTATTAAAGTCCGGGATAATTAAGTCGTTAATTATTTTTGCGTAATTAAGTTTTTTAATATTGTGTTTAAGGGCATGGTTTCAATTAGAAAATTGCTGAGCATCGTTGAAAAACACTAAATCAACAAATTACAGAACGATAGAAGGCACGCGAAGCATTTTACGGCTTTCTGAAAAACCGCACAAATTCGACGGGTTTTCAAGTTTCGGTTTGTTATCGGAGCGCATCTCGGCCCCGGCGGCACCGCGCCCCGTGGAGAGATAGTGCAACCAGCCTCTGCTGCGTCGCGCGATGACAGCGCAGCAGAGGTTGGTTGCACTATCTCTCCACGGGGCGCAGTGCCGCCGGGGCCGAGATGCGCTCCGATAGCAAACCGAAACTTAAAAACCCGTCGAATTTGTGCGGTTTTTCAGAAAGCCGTAAAATGCTTCGCGTGCCTTCTATCGTTCTGCAATTTTTTGATTTAGTGTTTTTCAACGATGCTGAGCAATTTTCTAATTGAAACCATGCCCTTAAACACAATATTAAAAAAAGTTAATTACGCAAAAATAATTAACAACTTAATTATCCCGGACTTTAATAATTTTCCTAAATAGGCCCCTGGCCCAGGATCAAAACGACACAAGCCTTTTTTCGTTGCGATGAGTAGTTTTCGCAGGAGCGATTTAACCTGAGTTCTCTGAAACACTCTGTATATGTGTGTGTGTGTGTGTGTGTGTGTGTGTGTGTGTGTGTGTGTGTGTGTGTGTGTGTGTGTGTGTATGTTTGTGTGTGTGTGTGCATAAGAGGTGCGAGGCGGGTTGGGTAGACATAGATAGCGGTGTAAAAATGGATCCATGGAAGGCCATGTTTAATATTGACCTTGATATACACCGATATATAGAGCGGGGACCGTTCTTCATCAGGGTGGATCTCGTCTCCCCCTTTGTCGCTTACAAACAGATGAAGTTCACGACAGAGAGGAAGATGAGAAGACAATTGTGGTGTACAGAAGCGTAAAATGGTACAAGGTGGGTGGCAGTTACACCTTGGATGGTGAAAATAATCACGGGGCCAATATGTTTATCGGTTTAAAATTGACTAGTATAACAAACTGCGACTAGAAAAAAAAAAGATACAGAAATAAGAGAAGAAAACCAAAACCAACCTTATATACTCTAGTTTTCTTTTTTTTAATTCTATAATTACAATTTGTTCTATTAGTCATTTTTAAGCAAATTAGCCCTTTGATTATTTTCAGCATCTGAGATTGAACTGCCAGACACCTTGTACTTTTAATGATGCCATTTGGGCTTCTGTACGTCACAGTTGTCTTCTCATCTTCCTCTCTGTCGTAAACTTCATATAATCCGTATATACAAAGGACAAAGAGGAAGACGAGATCCACCCTGACGAAGATCGCTCCCCGTTCGATACGTCGGTATATATTAAGGCAAACATTGGGGAATTGTAGTAGACCGTTTCCGCAGCTCGCTAAGCACCCGGATAGCGCTCCGTAATCCCCCACAAGACCTTGAACTATGCAGATAAGGCTGGCGGCGGGCATGCGCAGGTGCGTCGTTTTCTTCCGGGATACCGTAGCGGAGGAGGAAAACGGTCTACTACAATTCCCTATTAGAGAGTTTTAGGGAACCGTTTTAGAGAACCAAAAACGGTTCTCTAGAACTCTCCATCAAGCATGCCCTGCACCCGGTGGATCAACCACGATGACCACTGACAGCTTAAAAAACGCAGGGTTTGGCGAGTTTCGGGCATCTAATTATCACCTCGCAGCTAATGAGATTCCGGCGTTTGCAGACGAGCACATCGAAGAACCAATCGCGAAGCAAGAAGCCGAAAGATAATAAGCCACACCCGCGCTTCCTAACAGCTTGCATGGACTATAGCTTTTCGGAGCGTAATCAGCAAATGACGAGGCGCAAAAAAAAAATGGCCGGAAGTTTTAGGCGTGATAACGTCTATAGTCGGTGACAGGTGAAGAACGAAGTGGAAGCTCCTCCCACCCCTTTCCAGTTCAGCGGAGCGAACAGTGGAGAGGAGGCGACCTCCTTTCCGCCGTTCACTCCGCTGAAGTGGAAAGGGGTGGGAGGAGCTTCCACTTCGTTCTTGACCTGTCACCGACTATAGGTGACGAGTCTAGTGAAATGTAATGCATGTATCGAATGTAACAGATTCATTTTGATGTAACGGAATTGATAAAATGGAACACAGGTAAGAAATGTAACAGATTTATTTGTTAGTCACAAAATCAATTGAGCGAAACAAATAGTTAAACATGAGGTCAACTTATTCTACTGCATGATAGATACGCAAGAAGCCGAACGAGACAAATGTCGAGACACAACACACACGTATTCAATCAGAAGTCAGGCAGGACATCGAAACAATTGCACTTCGTGACCCGAGTTACATTTGATCTTCGGAGACGAAACTCGCCAATGAGCACATGCGATAGATTATAGGACGATGGTGGGAGAAATACAATATATATTATATCGTGGCGTTTTAGCGGCGATGTGGCCTCGCGCCTCACCGAGCGCCGACCGACGGGTATTGCACTGCCTCCGGGAGGTACTATGCAGTGCATGTCTCTGCGAAGGAAGGCCGCCTCCCCGTGCACGACCGTACAGTTAACGTTCACGCCGCATGGCGCGTTTTTGCTCGCGATTCAGGCGCGTCGGCGTCAAACTGACGTCATTTCCTGCGCGCGGGCGCGCGTTTTCGCGGGAGCGTTGCTTTCTAGCCGACCCAGAACAAGACGCGCGCGCCGAGGCGTCGAAGCGGCTCTCGCCCAATGAGGGGAGGTCAACTATCACGTGATCCTGCACAGTGCGCTGTTTCGTATTCAGCTTATTTCAAAGTGTTCAAAAGCATTTTTATTTTCCATATAAAAATTGAAAAGGTATTTCTTTTAACACACAAACCCGTTTTATTTACTTATTTGTTCATTTAATTCTCATTTTTTAGTATTTGCGTCAACATTTACATCGCGTGTTGAGAATTCTGTTATCTGGCAACGCTGATAACGCGCGGCCGGCGGTGCTTGGCTTTGTCCGCATGCGGGTGCCCCCGCGTCAGCTTCCGCGCGAGCGTTCATAGCGCGTCGCGTTTTCGCGTGCAGAAAAACGCGCCATGCGGTCTACGCTTAATATAATAATAGACACGGGCGTGTGCAACGTTCCGGCTGGAGAGGGGGCCTATTCTTATATGAGAGCCCCTCCCACTCCCCCTTTAATCCGGCCCCTTTAAAATTACCTCTGCATTACTGTGAGACATGCAATGCTAATGATGCGAGTCTGAAGAATGACCTTCCCAGTGCCAAACTAGCTAAATTTTCCATTTGGATCGTGGATTAAACAGGATTTTGGGTGTAAAACAGGGTTGCCGCAAGTCTCAAGAGATCACGCTTGGTCGCCGGGAAACCGCCAACCACGTCTCGGTGTCTGAACAGGGTCGCTCGCGAGACGTATCCGCAACTGCTTCGCAAACGCAGTGTGAATGCGCGATTGCACAGCCCTATTTTTCAGTGGAAGATAGCGCAAAAAGTGCACGAAGCATGAATCAGAAAAATTAGGTGCAAGCGTTTAAGAGAGGCCCAAGAACTTTAAATGCAAAACTGCAAAACAAAAGTGGAGAATCATCCTGAGCCGGTGTCACAGTCGGAGAGAGTGGCAGAAAATTTCTAGCTGATAGGGAGCGCAAGAGTCGCACCAGCTTCGTCATCGTGAGCTAACGTGGCGGCGGCCTAGGAGCGCTTCTTTGGAAAGATGTATTCCGCAACTCCAACGCCGTATAGATCGGGGGACTGTTGTTTCAAGATGGCGGAAGAGACGGGATCCACTCTCCGGACTTCACGTGTGGCTGCTCGCTGACGCTTGTCAGTGCGCTAAAAATAGTTTATTTGTCTACAACTACGAAGCGGTCAGGGTAGGAGCATATTGCAAGTGACGGAGTCGTTGATGTGCGCTAGGAAAGCGAGCATGTTGATATTTAAAACTTGCGGGAAGCTCAACTTGCCATGCTTTGTAGAGGGCGAGCGCGTTTTGGACACCGGCCACTGTTTGTGCCAAAATGTATTTTGAGGCTGCTGAAGACGTCGTGGTCAGTGGCGTACCAACTTGTTTTTGAGTGTGTGTGTGTGTGTGTGGGGGGGGGCAAACCAGCTAACCCCTCTCCCCCCCCCCCCCCTCAGGGCCGGGGGCGGTGTCCTTTGCATTCCTTGGGCGCCGCCGGCCTGTGTTTGCCCTGCCCAGTGGCGGCTGTTTCAGGGGGGGGGCAAAACACATGCCTTTACCCCCTCCGCTTTGAGAACTGGGGGGGGGCAAGTGCCCCCTCCCTTGTCCCCCTCTGTTAATACGCCCATGGTCGTGGTGTTTGCGCTTTGCCTGACCATTACTGCTATAAAAGTAAACCGTGCACGGTGATCATCATGCGCCGGAAGAGCAGCGTTCACATTATTGATGTCTTCGCGCGTCACAGATTCGTAACCCCCTGCTCACAGTCCCAGTTTGAATCCGGGGTCACGCTGATCGTACACATCGCGACACTGTTAGCGCGAACACGACATCGGCGCATTTTCGCATTTTACTTCTAAATATTATTAGCGAACACGAAATTTTATCGCTTACATTATATATTTAAATGAGCTCTTTCCGTGGCAATAATAACTTGGGTGACATCCCTTGGTTTAATGAGAAAAACAGGAAAAACCGGCGATCACTTGTTCGCGCTAACAGTGTCGCGCTCTGTGCATCATACAAAAGGCAGTCTGCAAACACAAGTCACCGCAATGTCCGTGGTTCGAATGCCGCGTGCCATGTTCCTCTTTGAACTCATTGCCATGCGGCATTCGAAGCACTAATCTCGCGGTGACTTACGTTAACAAAAAAATTGGGTTGTGTGTATGTTTATACAGCCCAGAGCTTGGTCTGCCACAACGGCGACGAGTCTCCCAGCTGTAGATAAGAAATTTAGCTGAGTGCAGTAAAACCGCTAACCTGGGGTCTTTAACGTGCACCACGCAGTAGTGATACACGACAGCACGCCGGTACGATGCTCATCCAGACCGAAACGGGCAGGGGTGGGGATTGAAACTCACGTTCGAATCTGTTTGCAGACTGCCTTTTGCATGATGTATAAGCAGTGGGGCACCGGCTTTGATGTATTGCAACACGTGATGAAACTGCGCTATGATTAATGATAGGAAGGATAGCGTGACCGCAGGCCACCGTACAATGCGGCATTATGAACGGGAACTCGTGCTACCGATTTGAAGAATAATTTTCAGTGCGCACCAAGAGTGTTACTGTGCTAACGGAAGCCTGCGGAAACGATTTGTTATGGCTGTCTATTAACGCCATCGGCGTTTTTGGGGTTTTTATTGATTGCTCTACCAAAAATAAACATTGTAATATACCGTACATTTTGTGTACCATGTTATTTGCAAAGTTGCAACCCACCTCGCCAACAACTACCACTTCTAGACTACCACCGACGCAATTAAAAGCTTGGAGCATTTTTTTATTTGCTTTGTAATTACCTGAAAGCAAGTACGGGTATTCTGTCTTTTGAAAGTGCTTGGAGCAGATAGTCATGTTCCTTGTGACGGCCTTAAAATGTGAACCCATTCCCGATGTCTACTGATCGACATACAGTTGCGCAAGCAGTTTTCTCCTACCTAGGGCAAAGAAAAGTATTTTCGTAGACTGTACGCTAGAGCTCTACATTACTAGCGGGAGCGTTTGCCGTCACATTGAGCACAGATTGAACTGGCGACCACAAGACCTGAAATCCGCAGCGTATGGAACATACGAAAAGTCCTTAATGAAATTAGACATCCCGGTCCCTTCCTCCAACGCTGTGTCGAGCCAGAAAACAATAATTCCGATATTAACGCGCTCCCTTTTTTCGTTAAAACGGCACCAAGGTCGACAGTCCCTGCCCCGTCTCTGCGCCGTCGCTGCCGCCGTCCCCGCTCCTCTGGTTCATCTTTTGTCCGCTAGAGGGTGAGCGGCGGGCTGGAGTGGACGGCATTGAGTGGTACAGACGACGCTCTGTAGCCTCGGCAAGGCATACCGATATTTATGTATATTTCGTTCTTCACAAGGTAGGGAAAGAAAATAAAGCGGACGGCACGAAGAAGTTGAAAACGTCCGGTATGGGGCCTATTTCGGCTAGGTAGCCTTCAAGCCAATGCGTTATTTGTGGGACGAGGAAAATACGAAAATTACGAGCCATGTAGTGTGCACGGGTGTGCGCATGAAAATTAGGGGGTGGGTGGTAGAGGCTGCCATATTATGGGGTGGCAGGACAAATTTTAGGGGAAGCGCCCGCTATCCCTAGTCTTCCTTTGGCATCGTCCCCGACCACAAGAAAAGTAACACAGGGAAGGGGACGGACAACCGATTGCCTCACATATCTTTGAGTGCGGCGGACCCTGTTCGGCCGACCTTCCTTCGACCACCAGATTCGTAAGTCACGCCTCGGTATACGGACGAGCGGTTATGGAAGCTTCCGTTATGAACCACAGTCAAGACAACTTCGGATACACAATGTATAGCTTCTTGGGGCTGATGCCCCTCGTTTCGTGTATAACCATGTATAACTTCCATGTATAACCATGTATAACTTCCATGTATACCTTCTATGTATAACTTCCATGTATCACTTCCATGTATAACTTCCATCTATAACTTCCATGTATAACTTCCATGTATAACCATGTATAACCATGTATAACCATGTATAACCATGTATAACTTCTCAGGGTTGATGTCCCTCGTTTCGCCTCTCCAAACAGTGGTTTGGGTGTTCCCCTCCTTTCCAGATTATCCTTCACCACTTGCACAATCTTTGTTTCTCTTACCACTGTGAAGTCTTTCATTCTCCTCTCCTTCCCTTCCCCTCTTTTACCTGTATATGCGAAATTCGGGTCAGTAGATGTTGTTGGTAGTTTGAAGTCATTGTTTTCCGCCCCTTTCTTTGTGTTTATCTTCCTCAAGGTGAATACTGTTACCAAAACACTCGTTTTGTACTTTATGCTTTTATCTTTCCTGTTTATTCTACCAATCATACAAGTAAATGACAGAAAAATGTGCATAAAAAATTGATCAAATCGAATTTTAGGTATTCTGGCGCGTCGGCATCGAAGACCATAGTGCTTCGAAAACAAGAGAAGAAAGTATCACATGAAAAGTTTACCTAAATAATATGGTTAGTTTTTGCAATATTCAATTCACTTAAAACTAATTTCAAAGATGATTTTATTGGAGCTATATGGTCTTCAAGAAAAAAAGATTGCGTATAAAGCAAACGAAGTTTACAGCCAACAAGATTCATATGGAACGGCACACAGTTAAGTGTCGACGCCCAGCCTGGTCTCTCGAGTAGCATGGCCAACTCGCTGGCGTCCAACCTTTCTCACGAACAACGTCCGAGCCAGTCAGCCGGGGAAACAGATCGGGAAAACTTACCAGGTTTATTCCATAGCAAAATATCTGATCGAAGACGACCATCCCTCGAACTTCTGAGGTATACTGCGCTGCCAAGTTACACTTAACACGTAAAGACGTAAACTATGAGATGACATGAAAGACAGTTAAGAACATGACGTACTTGTGAAAACGCAGACTAACAACTGTTCACTTTTCGTTTCTTCTTCTTCTTCTTCTTTATACCTTTGTTTTGAAGGATGAAGATTGCCTGATATTTCACGGAATTCAAAATTAATGTCAGTGCAGGCAGTTGTAGACAAAGTGTCTTAGTGAACAGATAAATGCTGGAGTTTAGATGACGCGTATGTTCCTGAGAAATCGTGGAAAGGACTGGGACGATTAATGTCTTTTCTGTCATTTGTAGACAGCTGGTCGGTGTCGGTGGTGTTTGTGTTTATGCTGTTGGCACCCTGGAGCTGATGTTTTCCCTGTTGTGCTGCGGGATCTTTTTAAGCAGGTATATTTCTTTTTGTTTTGAAGTCCTCTCTTGTGATCTATCTAAGATGGTTGTAGTTCCAAGGAGAGCTTTGCAGCTGCATCTTGCACAGTGTGCTGCGAAGTCACCAGATGCCTGCAGCTGCCCGCAAGCGTATTTGTGCTATCTTAGTCTCTCATTTATACATCTCCCCGTTTGTCCGATGTATGATTTTCCACACGTCAGAGGTGTCTTTTATACACCTCCTTCAGTGCATTCAACGAACTTGTGTTTATGTTTCACATTACACGATGCTTGACTTCTTGTGTTGTTTTCCGGTTCATTCACAATCTTGCTTAACCCCCTTAGCTTAAAGGGAAGGATAAGGCCACTCTTACTTCATGTTTTTCTGCGATCTTTTTCATCCTATGGGAAAAAATTGTGGATGTATGGCAGCACAACCACTGGTTTTTTGTAAACATTCTTCTCTTTGGTTTTACCTTTGCTTGTCTTTCATGTCATCTCATAGTTTACGTATCTATGTGTTAAGTGTAACTTCGCAGCGCAGTATACCTCAGAATGTCAAACCAACTAGCCCAAATCTAAGCATTGTTATCCCTCGAACGATCAGGGTTTTGGTCGACACCTGAGGGAGAGGAGGATTCCGTGGGTTGTGCTTCCCTTGAAACGACCATCGGCAATCGGACCAGAGGAGCTCTCCCTCAAAGGGAACATAACGTTTCGGAATGGCAAGGCGACGATTATCTCCCCCGCCCCCTCCTCCCACTCGAATCCTGTAATGGGGTGGGGAACAGTTTTAAGGTCTACATATTGGCTGCTGGACGACCCCTGGATTGTTTCCCAGCAGACAGCAGCGCCGTTTAATTCACCTCCCGCCACTGTGACGGATAAGCACGCGGAAGTCCGGAAACACACAATGTCGCATTCCGCCGCCTCGGCGCCAGCCGCAGGTAGAGGTCAGAAGGGTTGACACGCGAGGGAGAGGAGTCCTCGGGCGGCGCTTACCCTAAGCGACTGACGCCAGGCAGTCTGGCCAGGCCCCGAGCGTTCGGCTAAGCCTGGACTAATCCATCCCCCTGAAGTGGCCCTAACGACTTGGCAAATTGGTTCGACGAGCTTCCCACGCACTCACAAACACAGGGAGATGGGGAAGGGTCATAACCACACGTTCATGAAATGAAAAAAGAAAATGGCTGCGCCATTTATCATAAAATCGTGGAAGCCCTAATAGTTTGAGGAAATGTTAGGGTTTCCACGCCTTGCTCACACGTCG
Source organism: Ixodes ricinus (assembly GCA_037355805.1). Taxonomy (NCBI): domain Eukaryota; kingdom Metazoa; phylum Arthropoda; class Arachnida; order Ixodida; family Ixodidae; genus Ixodes; species Ixodes ricinus. The sequence goes on along the minus strand of JAZHYW010054169.1, from coordinate 29,945 downwards.
GTTGCTCTCTGTGTCAGCTGTGTAAGGTCAATCCTCATCCGACCCAAGATTACTTCCCGCAAGGATAGTCTCAATGTTTTGTGCTACGTCATTCGTTCAAGATAGGTTATACAGAACGGAGGTTTTATATAGCAGGGGTCAAAGTCCGATACACAAGCGTTTTATATGCTTTTATAGAAACGCTCTTCAGTTCGTGACTGGGATGCTATTGACGTCTCTTACGCTATCTATGCAGGTATGTACCTGCAGCTCGGCCGGCTTCCTCGTTACAGCCCACTCGAGCGCGGCTGGGAACAGAGCAGAAGTAAAACCTTATTTTGCTCTTTAAAGCGCACCTTCTGACGTAGCTGAGTAACAAGAGAATGGTTGTGCGAGGCCGTAAACTTAAACGGGAGAAGTGAACTAAATAAAGCGTACAAATCACAATTTTTTTTTTGGTGTTACGTTTGGTTATGTGGTTTACAATCGGTACCAACGCGAGCACTTTAATCGCAAAAGTAGGATGCATTTAGGTTTATTAGTCTCACTGAGTCTGAAAGATTGCCCTATCACTAACATAGGCAACATAGCGAGTGTCTTCAACCCCATGTTTGAAGAAACCTATGAGGGTCTCAATGAAGTTTTTCAAGCTCCATTTTTTTATGCCGGAAGGAAAAATTCGTTCTTGTTATATTTTATAAACGTCAGACTGCATGCTATATAAACATCTTGAAAAAGGGCCAATTTTGAAAACCACTTTCTGTTCGGAATGTAATAATGAGTTTGCATAGAGGAACCCTTCTAAGTCCTAAAAACGCTGTGCACTAAGACAAAAAAAAAACACGTTTATTAAGCAATTACTTATTTGATCATGCACACAGACTAGGCCTAGGGGATATTCGAAATGCTCCAGCGGTCAGTTGAATGAAAATGTCGAAGGACTTTTTTGTGTATTCAGCTCACTGTGACATCTCAGTCTCAGTACTTTTATATGTGGGTAAAGGGAGACGTTCACTAAAACTATTTTTAAAGTTTCTAAAAAAATGAAAGCCGTTTACAACTCCCTGTAACGCCGAATTAGAGCGCAGCTCTTGAGGAGAAGGAGGAAGGGTACTGAGGGGAGCGTATACCCATCCTCCCTCCTCCTCACCTCCTCATCCTGTCTGCTAGTCCTCTCTCCTCCCTCACGAGGGTCACGTGACCTCACGGGGGTCACGTGACCATAGAAAAAATCGTAAGGTTGCAGGCCAGCTGGTGAATATTAACCATGTTGAATTAACCTGAGACTGGGGTAGAGAAGAAACATCAAAACGCCCCTTCTACGTTTTGATGTTTCTTCTCTACCCCAGTCTCAGGATAATTCAACATGGTCACGTGACCCCTGTGAGGTCAAGTGCCGATGACGTCATCGTCATCGTGATGACGTCATCAGTGACGTCACCAGTGATGACGTCATCAGTGACGTCACTGGTGGCGTAATTGTGATATTGAGGATGACGTCTCATGACGTCATCACGATAACATCAATGATGACGTCACCAGTGACGTCATCTGATGATGACGACGATAACGAGAATGACGTCATCGAGCGTAATGATGACGTCACTGACGACCTCATCAGTGACGTCACCAGTGATGACGTCATCGTGATGACGATGAGGATGACGTCATCATGACGACGTCATTATGATGACGTGCAGTGACGTCACCAGTGACGTCACACGTCCCATAATGCACCGCGCGGTTACGCCGACGCCAACGGCGACGGCGACGCTGCTCAACCTGGAAACAAACGCCTAAAAGCTGCGCTCCAAAAAAAAAGTCATGTCAAATTTTGCATTACTTTTAAGTAGTTAAAGGGGGGGGGGACATCGTCCCCTTTGGGGAACCAAAAACGGTTCCCTAAAACACTATTACAAGGTTTTCGGAAACCGTTTTTGTACATCCGATCTGGTAAGATAGGCCCTCCGGTACGCACCGCGCGTGTGCGGGTCTTCTGCGGTAGCATACGGACATTTCGTAGCGGAGGGCCCATCGCTACCGTATCGGATGTGCAAAAAAAAAACGCTTCCCTAAAACTCTCGATTAAGTCCGACCGCGAGCGACGGTATACGATCCGCTACATGCAATCAAGCTGTGCCAAAAGTGCCTCGACACGTCCTTCATCTTCTTGGTGACCGTTTGCTATCACCAGCTAAACTAATCACGCAGTGAATTCACCTGAATCCTGCGTTTTTTTCTTTTCTTTCTACGATTGGCTGCGTTTTACACAGACGCGACAAAAGCGCGCCGAACTCAGAGGGAACCAATCCCACGCGCACAGTCACTCTGCGTCTTCCTCTCCTGCCCACAGTCCACCTGTCTCGATTCGACGCGCTACGGTCGATGGACGAATTCACGGAGACATCGAACACCATGACGATGCAATTTTAAGTGCTGCTGATTGGCTCCAGCGTATCACAGCGTCGGCTGCCGGTTGAAGTGAAAGAGAAATGGAGTGTGAATACGGCGAGCAAGTGTTTGAAGATGGAGCGTTTAGCGCGTCGGAACGCAAGGAGCAACATGCCATTCCGACGGCGACATAGAGAACGAGCAGGGTACTTGAGATGACGAGGCAGCCAAGCACGGACCATCGTTGCTCGAGGTCCGGGGAAAGAAAAAAGCACTTGGGCGGATTTGGTGGGTGAACAAACGCACGAGGTGAGCGAGTAGCGGATGAACTTGCACGCCCCATATGTAGTCGCAGATGCACGTTACAAGGGTACATAAAAAAAAGTATTGCCGCGCGGAGCAAGGTAAGCCAACCGGAGCCGCATGTTGGGAGAGTTTGACCAATGGGCGGAGCAAAGGCCGCCGCCAGCGCCGAACATCTCCCTCCCCGCGGTTAGAGCGTTAACTAAAAGTGCGACACAGCGTCGACCAATCAGCAGACCTCAACGTCACAATATTGGAAACTACATTTAAAGCGTGAAGTAGAAGCGTTCAATCTCGCAGCAGCAATGATTGCAACTACGCAGTTTGCTCTGGTTTGGATCGCACGTCCGTTTATTCTACCGTTGAATATGGACGTGACGAAAACCTCACATGCGCCAAGTTTTCAGTCACCAAGAGTTACACCTTTTAACTCTAGCGACGCTAAAACGGCTTGAATCTGTCGAGTCGCATTTTTAGAGCTCACGACCACCGCTAGGGGCTGTCTCGCGTGCCTGTGGTTGGCCACGAGATGCTCGCCTATCCAAACCAATGAATGGCCAAACTCTCCCAATACACGGCTCTGCAGTCAGCCAATCGCAGCTAGCAAACGACGACTTCACCTGTGCTACCTAATAAAAGAAAAGAAAAACACACAAAAGGACGTCACAAACACACAACCCAAGCGACGCTCGCGATCGAAAGAACGCAAGAACAAAAAAGGAGCAAACAAAGCAGCGCCGACAGAAAATGCTCGCAGCCAACGATTTCCGAGGTGGCGCTACATTCTGTCGCAGCGGCCGCAGCGACAGTCGTGCTGCTGATTTCTCCGCGCCCGTTCGCCGAGTTTGCACTCGAGACATGTTTACGACAACTTTTACTCACTTTGTGTTCGTTCGTTCGTTCCTGGAAAAAGCTTTGGTTCGATTGTATGCCCCGCGCGGTGCTTGCCTTTGATTGCGCATATGCCGAATTGTCTTTTTATGCGTTCGTTTCTACTTTATTTTTTTTTCTGTAGCTCTTTTGCTTCGATACGGGGTAGCAGCGCCGGTATCCCCAGGGGAACGCGAACAAAAATGTAGATAAAAATAGCGGAGCGGAAACGTTCCTCTGGTATCGATCCGTGCGGCGCGAACGGTATCTACAGGGAAAGATGTTACGAACCGTTTACGAGATTTTCTGTTTAGACATTGCGGTTCCCTGCTCGCGTATACCCACTGTCTTTCATCTCCTCTCTTTCTTATTTTATTTTATTATTATTTTCTTTTTGCTGTCTCTCTCGTCATTTCCCATTCGCCAAACGTGGATCGTTCCCCGAGTCCGGAGAGTGGTCTCTGGTTCCTTATTTGTTTCTTTTCTGTGTGCCCTTTTCTCTTTCTCATTAATATATATATATCTTGTGTACGTGTGTTTCTTTATTACCTCTGCATATTGCCACGATCGTTGGCGCGTCGGGGACTTTTTGCTTCCCCCAGTAAAATAATTTGCATGTTGTTTTCTTTTTGCGTTGTGAGAGATTTGTGTGACAGTATTGGTGGTCTCACCAGTGTCTTCTTTGCCACCATAGAATCACGAATTATATAAAATCGCAAAAAAAAACCAACAAAACAAACATTTTTTTACGTTTTATGCTTCTGTTTTTTTCTTTCTTAACTGTAAGGCTCGACAGTTTACTATATGTACCTTTCAGTCAGACGTGTAAGTGCGTTCATAATAAGAAATCAAATTTCTCGTAATCGATTACTTTTTGATGTAATTTTGTAATAGAATCAAATACGTTTATAGGAAGTAATCGCAAGAGTAATTTTGTTAATTTTGGAAGTACTAGAATTACTTGTGACAGTTACTATTTCCCCGTCTCATTTCTAATGACACCCTTTGTTTCCTCTAGGAAGATCCTTGAACCAAGCCTCAGACAGGAGGCTTGCTTCGCCGAAGGTTGGGAATTTAGAAGTCGCTTGTAATACGGTGATTCTAAAATCGATATTTGACATATGAAAAACAGGTTTTAGAACCGGTAAAAACAAAAAACATATTTTGAATATCTTAAGTCACCGGAAAAGGAACGGTTAGATTTTTAAGTAACGGCCAGTCACTTTTCTTCTCGAGTAATTGAGTAAGCTATATTTGGATACGTTTAGCTCAGAGTAATTGTAATTGCAATCGGTTACTTCTTCGGGTACCGCGTTCGAGACTGCTTTCAGCTAATAAATCTTTGAAGAAGACATAAATATTTGCAGTTTTTTACCCGCTACACAATCTCTACCCTGGACCGTCTTAAAACGTTAGCTGCAACACTTCAAAGACTGCACCATAGCCACCAACAACTGAAGAAATGCGGGACGCGGGGAGTTCTGAGCGCTTATTATGGTATATCTCAACCAATGGGAGTATGCACCACCAGCCGAAGAACGCCCATGGACCACTAACGAGGTCAGTGTCACCAACGTAAAACCCGAACCACGTTTATTTTTTTATTCTTTTTAGGGTTGTTGGTGGCGGTATTGGCGTTTTTCCCGTCGTGCTCGATAGAATTACGGCGTCTTTTCACCGTAGGGATACCAACGGTCTATCATAACAGCCCCGATTTTTGAATTTTCTTACGGAGTGTATATAGTCTCAGAAGCTCCCGAGTAGACACAACGTAGCACCGCGATGTAATCGTAAAACAAATCTTTGCCCTTTTGCAGACTAATACGTAATCCGTTACAGGTAAGGAAATTACGCGTAATCTCTTACATGTATAGGTAATTTTGTAAGGAAATAATTACATATTTTGCGAAGAAATTGTAAAGTTATTTTCGCTTTCATTTATCGAGGAAAAAATACGGCTATATTAAACACCACCGAAAAATCGTTTCTATAAAAAGTTAGTTTTTGGTGGAAGGTAAGCACTACCAAAATCAGAGACTATCACCTGCACATACAAAACACAAGGTCTGGTATTCTACAGATGCTCAAAGCCTTTCATCACGTCGCCTAAAACCTCAACTCGTATATATATTTATATATATTTCAAACTCAAACTCTTTATTTCTGTCCATTCGGAGAGGGGAGACAGAGAAAAAAAGCAACTCAGTTGTTGCTAGACGAGCCTCTGCCTCCCCAGAGCAGCGAAAGAAGACAGCATGTACATATACATAAGGTTTAATATATACGTTCTTATTGCTTTTCGTGGCTTGGTTGTCTACAATATATGTTACTCGTGAGCTTTTCGGCCCACAAGAAAAAATTAAGCACACTGATACAAAAAACGGGACCCTCGGTGCAAAAATAAATAAATAAAATAAACAGGATAGGCAAACTCTCGACAAAGTGTTTGCTTCTAGCAAAAAATGAGAATAAAAACGGTCAAAGTGCACGCAAGCTGACGTGTAGCGGATCTGTGCGCGCCTTTCATTTTTGTCCTTTCACTCTTTCTTTGCTTTCGAAGACGTGGAGAGGATGATACAAAACGATCGTCGATTGCAAGCATTCTAAAAGTTCGAGGTAATTAACAATGCTTTCCTCGGTTACCATGATTACAACAGTTTTCGTAATGTCACAACAATGTCACTCCCGTCTTCCGCTGAATCAAGTTGAACACGTAAATGGACTGCAAAGGAAGTGACATTAACTGGCATACTGCTCACAAGACATTACAGCCCGTACGCGAACGTTGAGCATCTCCTGTCCGCTTGCCCCAGAGCCATCCGATCTCCCCACTACCTTAACCACCCTTTTCCACACTCGTCGCGAGTGTGGCAGACCTCGGCGGCTCACGTCATCAGCTGGCTCTGGTCCGCTTAGCGGAGGAGCACATCTGGGGTTTTTATTTGACCAAAAACAAAGTAATTTCTCTATCTCCCCTCAGCTCTGGGAGACACGAATGTTTATACGATTTGGTGCTGCTTTTCACTCTAATCTTCTAAAAGCTTCAGGTTGTCTGCATGCTTGTCACTTTTATCATGTGTCAGCTTTTTGTAACTTTCTTTTTTAATATCAGGACACATCATCGGTAGAATGCGAATTCACAACTTTCAGCGATGTTACGGTGTGAGAATCACGCTCCTTAGATCCTGGAGAATCGGCTTGAGAATGAAGGTGCTTTTTGCATACATATTCCAGACGTGGAAATAGAAAAGGTGAGACTCTTTATTTCGCTCGTATTTCAGAAAGCCAGAGGCTGGTTCACACATTTGCGTCGACCGCGTGCACTTCGTTGCGTCTTAAGGCTTTATTGAGGTCTAGCAGAAGAGCGCCTCCCCCGTGGGCCCGTCGTAGGCGTCGCCATAGGAACAGCTCGACGCAAGCGGTCTTAACGAGGCAGAAGTGGTTGCAGTGGCGCTCGATCGCGACTGTGGGAACGAGACTTTAAAGTTACTGCTGCCTCTGTTAAGGGACGCTGCCGTGGCATCCTCACCTGACGTCTAGCTGAGGAACACTGTGTTGTGGCATGGCCGACCCCACATGCGTTTTGGGCGACATCAGGAAAAGGTATAGCACGGCATACGACCCTCTACATTTCCTCGCTTTAATCGACATTCTATTTTATTTTTGTGCTTTGAAGCATCCCATGATATCTTTGTTGCATACATATAAATATCTATAAAGCACTATGCTTTAATTCGCCGAAGTCTCAAACAAGGTTTGGCATGTGTTCAGATTTAAGGAAAGACCAATATGAAACGTAATCTATAATTGATTGAACATTGTTATTTCACCTTGAACGATGGGGGATGCCGAGGAAAAAAGCTGTATGCTGAGTTGTTATGTCTAATTACCTTGCCTTGCCACTTTTATATACCACCGTTTGGCGATATTTGCAGGCTGAAATATATGTGTATTTACGTGCATTAACTTTATTCCAGATTTAATTACCTGTATGACGTCTTTTGTAGCTTAGCGATTCTAACAGCGTACAAAGTCAGGCTGCTTCAACGAATCTTCACGCTTCCACCAGAGCAGAGAGCTCTTCCAAGATGTCCGACGAGACTTTCGAGAGCAACCGTTTGCTCTAGGTCACAAAAATGTGACTGCATTCTACAATAAACGCTTCCGTTACACACTTCATCTTCATGTCCTTTTTTATTTTCCGACACCAATAAAACTGAATTACACTGTTCTGATTTGTGTCTTACCCTAAGAAAGGAGGTTGAAAGTAACGCCGCGAGATGTAACAGATTACTTTTTGATGTATTGGACACTTACTTTTATGGAAGGGTAATTGTAACTGTAATTAGTTTCAGTTTTAGCTTTGGTTAATTGTAAATGCAATTATTTACTCTTTAATAACGTGTACATGTCTGGCTGTTTCTTCAATCCATTTAAATATATGAGACATGCGATTGGTATCAAGTTTAAAGGGGCACGTAGTCTCAGCAGCAAGAGTTGTCTGTCCTTTTTAATGCTTTAGCATTAGAATGTTTGTTTTGACAAAAACTGGGAGGTGTGTTTCGTTTGTCAGCACCGAAGAGGGAGGGGAAGGCAGGGGAGAGGGTGGCGCGTGCGAAGCTTCCACTGGTCCGAAGCACTGACGTCAGCACGCGTCAACCCTCTCTCTCTATCCGTTGCTGACAAACTGACAGACACCGCCGGGTTTTCGTCAGAACGAGAGCTTCGTTGCTTTCGTCAAAGTAAGGCGCACAGCTGGCACGGAGCCATAGAGGAGGAGGCGCCGCTCAACACCTCTTAGACAACAAAGCCTTAGTGCTGAATGAGATAGCGTCATTAGAGAAGGCCAACGCTGGACATTAGTTGGAAGCAAGTGCTACGTCAGCGCTCGGCTTCGAGTCAAGTTCGGGCCGAAGGTTAACGTAATCGTCGTGTCCAACCTGTGCCAAGCGTTGTTGGCCTTCTCTGATGACGCCATCTCATTCAGCACTACGGCTTTGGTATCTAGAAGAAGTTGCGCCGTGGCGCAGTGGAAGGCGGGCGTGCTCAATAGCCACTCTGCCGACGCCCGCTGTTCTTCGCTCTGGGTTTCTGTGGTATAGCGGTGAGTGGGCTGTGATCTGTGTAGGAAGTTAAAGCGATAGGTGAGGTTCCCTCAACGAGTGATATGGATGCGCTTCCTTCCACGAGTGGTGTGGATGTGATTCTTTCCACGAGTGATATGGATGACCACGTATCCATAGGTCGTCGACGTACTCTGACAGGAAAAATACAGAAAAGGGGTGAAAAAAATTACAGGAGGATGCCTTGGTGGGCCCTTAGGGAGTGCGTTAACATGACCGCTTGCCAGCAAAAATAAAGAAAGCGAAAAAGAAAGCCAAAATAGAAAAGTGAAATGGTCAGCGTTAGCGTTTACCCAAAGGGGACGTGTGTGGTGTTTCCAAGGGTCATGCTAATGTATTCCCTAAGATTCCACCAATGAATCTTTTTTATTACTGAAGTCACGGATGGCTGCGGGAACAAAAGGCATGGCTTCCTATACACATATTGTTTCCTTACCGAGTTGATTTTCGGCGCTCTTATCAGCTAGTGGCTCAATCTACTCTTTGGGCAAGATACCAATTTCCATACTCATTGCCTGAACGCAACAGAGAATGATCAATGATCGGTACTTCGAGCGCATCGCTGCGCATTACAGATGTTGTAACTTCTGAAGGTGTAAATCACGGTGACATTGAGCCACCCTCAATAGAGCGAAATTTTCTTAACATTTATTTCTACAATACTTGCCTCGCAATGATATCATCATCATCATTTTATTTTCCAGGAGGACCCGCACGGGGTATTACACGAAGCAGTGGAAATGCATTTAAATATATAAATATAATAAAATCAATGAACGCAACAATAACAGAATGCTAAAACACATGTAATCTAATTTGAGGGGCTAGAGAGCAAAAGGGTAGGGGCTGCTGCAAATATATGTGTTTTTTATAGAAAACGTGTGGTTAGGTAGTTTATTTCAATATTTTATTTCCAATGGTAATGTGTACATTAGATAAGGGATTGTGGACAATGAAATGTCACGTAATTGAAAGGAATGGTCAAGATGGCTGTAAAGTACGGTGATAAGGTGATAGCAGATATTCTCTGGGATGGCTGCAGGGATAAACGTGAAAGTGAGTTTTTGAAGGTCACTAAACATCTGTCATTGCTTAAATGCTGTAGCACGGCACAGCGGAAAGTGCCCTTCAGACAATCCTCAACTTTCTGGAAAAGAAGGAACTGGAATAAAGTCAATGACCAGATAGCCGAGCAAAAGTATGGGACTCTTGAAGCGCTTCGCCCCATACATCTTCAATAGTCACCACTCACAGCTTGGGAGAGGCAGGGTGTGTCTTATGTTCACGTGTCTAGCTTTGTGATTGATGGTTCCGCGCTCTTACCGGCCAACGCCGCTATCCTACTGGCTGCTGCTGGGTTCGCCAAACCCTGTGTTTCTTAAGCTCTCAGAGACTCTACAACAACGCGAACTCAAAACCCACTAAATTTCCACGCCAATTCTTTAGAGAGGCCGTGCAACAATATCTGCTTGGAACGTTTTTCACCTTACACTAGCTTACTGGCACTAGTGGATATTCTTTTGACGCGCCCACTGCGTGATGATGCAGGTTATAGGAAGCGAATTGCGGCACACAGCGGAAGACTGAACTGAATGACGCTATTTTGTTCCGGCGGATTGTGATTCGTCATTTGTACTGGTTGTGGTTACTTGTAAAAAGAAGTATCAGCGGACTTTAGTGGGACCCAAGTATACTCGCATGCGATGCTACTTACCAAGAAACTACTTTGTTGCGGTGTCATTTCTCGGACAAAAACGAGCGTTTTTTTTTCAATCTCTCCTTAGAAAATCTTGATGAAGTAGCTGGGTGATCGCAGTATCCCCAAGTGGCTATATTTGAATGCACCTCATAGATTGAACCCGAGAATTGCGTGAGCGCTCAATTTGGGCTCGTGATAATCGATAGCTCGAGAAGCATTCCGGTAGTGGCCGTGTCCAATCGCTGCAATGACGACAATAGCCGAACCACAACAATGTCTGGAACTCACCGCGTGTCCTGTGCCTTGTCAACCCCCAGCGCGTGGCTATGATCAACATTGGCGGCATATAATCGGCTCCAGATCACGTGGCCGCTTGTACTGGCTGCGAGTTAAGGCGGTGAACGCTTCTCGTTTTTCTTTAATTGTTTCTGCGACTTCTTTCACGTGGGGTAAAAAACGAACGCGTGTTTATAGTTCATTAACGTCCCGGATATGTTTCTAAGCGGTATTTGCGCAAAGAAGAGCAATTGTTGCATCGCCCCTTTAAGCCATAGTCGGTTTTCAGTCTCCTCAGCCGGAAATACCTAAAGCTCCTGGATAGCAGCAGACTTGCACGATACCCATTGAAGTAACCAAATTACTTGTAATCAATTAATTTTTGTGGTAACTTTGTAATAATTCTATCACATTATTTAAGAAGAAATCTTAAGAGTAATCTTATTACTCTCGGAAGTACCGAAATCACTTTTAGCCATTACCAGTTTTCCCTCCTTTCTGTAATGGCGACCAATCATTTCTACAATTTACCTACCTGGAAATTCTCGAGCCAACATGCCGACATGAGGTTAGTTTACTAAAGTTGGGGAATTAAGAAGATAAGTAGTTTAGAGTCCGGTTATCCTAATCCAGTAATGAACGGTAAGAAAGACCGGTTTACGAAACGGCAGAAAAACCTGCCGCTTTCAAAATCCGAAGTAATCGGAAATGTAACGGTCAGCTTTTTCAAGTAACGTGCAATTACTTTTCTTCTCGAGTAATCGAGTGAGCAAATTAAATGCCTATTAACAGAAAGCAATTGTAATCTTAATCGATTACTTTTTAAGTAACGTGTAGGAGACTGCAGTGGATACTTCCCTTTACAAGTAACGACAACCTACGCACACAACAAAGCATGGATATTTCGCCGGCACAAAATCCCGTCTTTTAGTTCATTCGGCTGCTGTGCGCCGGCATCCGATTCCTAAAGCCTGCGCCGTCGCGTGAAATGCACTTTAAAAAATATCGGCACTCCAAGGAGCACCACAAAGTGTATACGATGACCACGGTCTGCTTAAGAAACACACAGCGCAGATTATTACGCTCGCGATTCTTGCTCTGTGATTCCATCTTTAGCGTTCTTATCGGCCAATCAAGCAATCTAATTGTCTGCAGAGGGATGATAAGATTCGCGGGAATTGCCACGCTGGTGTTCTTTAAACTGTCGTGACTAAAGGCATCTGAGATACGCCTATTCAGTTCATGCGTTAGAGAAAACGCACATATGCCAGAACTACATATATTATTTTGAAGGAGGGGAAAGAACAAAAGGTTAATTTATGGTTTCGTAATCAGAAATCTTGATCTTGTCAAAGCGTATCCGGCGGATCCACCTTAAAATTCAGTCGCTAATGGGTCTTTCATATTGCAGGGTGGGTATACCCCTTGCTGCGCAGACTAGGCCCAGATATATCTCTTAACAATCCGTTCCTCCTAAAATGAGAAAAAAAGAAAGCCGTTTACAACTCCCTGTAACACCGAATTAGAGCGCAGCTCTTGAGGAGGAGGAAGGCACGGGGGGTCACGTGACCTCGAGAGGGGGTAGTCACGTGACTTGGGGGTCAGGTGACCTAGGGGCTCACGTGACATGGGAGGTCACGTGACTGGGGGTCAGCTGACAGGGGGGTCACCTGACCTTACGGTTACGCCGACGGCGATGGCGACGCCGACACCGCTCAAGCCGGAAACGGGCGCCTAAGGGCTGCGCTCTAAAAAAAGCTCAATGACATTTAAGATAGTTTTTATTTTAGAAAAAAGCGGCGTATCGCCGAATGCTGATTCTCGGCCTACATTTAACGCAAGAAGTCCGAGGCGGATGCCAAAGTTTTAAAACTAACCGTTATCTCAGTGAAAAGTCACAGGTGATTTTCTGTGAATTTCGGTGGGCAAATGGGGCCCATTTTTGCCCGTTTTCGATAACTAGCGACATTCAGTTCCGTTAGCGTGCACCAGAACACCAGAACTGGGAGGTGTGCCGACTGCGTCGGTCTTTCCCTTGGAGCTGGGTGTCGTGTGGCCCAGTTCTGCCGCAGGAGCCTGGGTGGCGCTGCCAGTCACAGAGGAGTCAAGACTCAAGAAGCGCGTCGGGCAACGTTTAGCGAGGCTGGCTTGGGGTGTCTTGGTGTGACTACTTATTGCTTGGTTTACGTGGTGTGCGAAGCGATACGATGTTGTGCGGCTGCCGGCTCTGCCGCAGAGGCAAGGGACACATAACGATGTCAAATACGGCGATAGGAGAAGACGGGCAGTGGTGGTGTTTCGCGCCGGATTGCAACGTGGGTCGCCGGGTCGCAACATGCAAAGAGAACCACTCCTTGTTTCAGACGCCGAGCGATGCCTCTCTGTTCGCGGAATGGGATCGACTGATTCCAAGGAGAAAACGAAACTGATGCAGAAAAAAGAAGTGTAAGAATGTGTGACTTGCGTCACACATCAGAGAAAACAAATTTCTACAAGTGGGATTGCTCTTCAACACAGACAGCAGTTGAAGGTGCTCCATTTATCTTGCCAGTTTTCGTGTTTTAATTTATAGGATACTTGCTCACTAGATGAAATCAATTCAGGCATTTCCGGATATATAAGCTCTGGCTTGGCTGAGAATGCAGAAATCAAGACAATGCTAAATTTCGTTAATCGTTTGTACACAAAAAATATGTATTAACACCAGAACAAACGAAACTAGTTATTTAAAAGTCTGCAAAATGTACACAGCTGCCGAAAAAATATTTAAAATAGCTTTGACACTAAAGTGGACCGGAAAGCATCGCCTATCATTTCATACTCGCCCTTCGCTTTCCTAATGATCGTATACAAGGTGACATATACAATTCTTCGTCTATAACAGCAAAACAAAACAAAAAATTAAAGACGCGAGACTATGTAAGTAACGGGCCGAACGGCATTTGCGCTTTGAATATAAGCTTCTGCCGCTCGCGCAAGTCACTCTTTTTCACGTGGGTGTGAGAAAGGACGGAACTTATTTTTCCTCACAACCGAGCAGACAAGAGCAAAGGAAGAATGCGGCCATTTTGACGCCGAATAAAGCATATCTGCTGCTACCGCCAGAGGCCTCTGTCAGCCGTGGGATGGCCGCGCTCAGAGCCGTATATGGGGAGAATTTGGTCAGTCTATGATCTCGCCGCCGGCGACGCTCTCCTTCCGAGCGAGCCAATCAGCACGCGGCGCAGAGCGTTGCCGCCAGAGCGCGTGGCGTGAACTCTCGGCTGCTCCCAGCTGAGTGGGGAGACCGCCATCTCGATCATTCTCCCGGCAGAATGCATTGGATCGCCATCTAAATCTCGATTATTTTCCTTTTATATCGCTGGCTCTGACAAGAAAAGGATATACTATTATTCCTCGAGTGGGTTATAAAGCTAATAAATGAAAGTTCTCTTGACGTATGCCACGAACGTTTATTCAGGCGACAAAAGAAGTCGGCCCGTAGCAGACGACGCGTAGCCTCAGACAGTGCCTTTCTCCGACAGCGTTGCGTCAAAACGGCGGTCGTCTCCTCTCTGCTCCCTTCTTTCTCTCTCGCTCCTTTGGCGCTCTCCTCACTCGTTTACTTTTCTCCTCTCCGGCGCCTTGCGTCGCCACACCCACTAAGCCAAACTCTCCCAATATACAGCCGCTGCGCGCTCTGCCCCACAACGCCCTCAGCGGCTTCCTCGAACATTACGACACACTGACAGCCACCGGACGGCACACCTCCGCATTGTCACACAGTAACTCCGTGTACTCGAGAGCTCCGTCGGCTGCTATTTTAAAACTGAAAATTTCAGAATATCACTTTTAACTTTTGAAACAAATAACGGTCAGTTTTAAACTATTGTGTTTTGTTTTTCGCACCTCTAGCACTCCTTTTGGGCGGAGAATGAGCGTTCGGCGTAGCGTAGTTTATTTTTGCGGTGGAACAAAAAAACCTTGTAAATTTTTTGTGTATTAAACAATGTGATTGCGCAATGCCGTGCAAAATTAAAGACAGATCTGCACGCAGACAAACAAGCTAAGTATATATATATATACATTTAGTTATTTCACAACATCTGCGTTTTAGGGTCATCAACCGTTGACAAAGAGAAATGTTTGTTGATTCTATTGTGCGGTGTGTCGAGGAAGACGGATGGAGCAACAAAGCATAATTTCGCAAGCGTTGTCGAGTATTGTTCTTTCAAAGAGACTAGACCATAAAAGCGACTCAACTCGGCGACAACTGAAAAACGGCTTTGTTTATTGCAAATGCTTCTCTCTTTCACTTGAGCATCCGAGGAGACTAAAACATTGTCTCAATCTGACAGACAAAAAGAGAAAAGAAGAAGAATGCTAGGAGCTCCGAAGCCCTCCCAACATGCTGCCGGATTTCTAGTTGTTTTTTTCGTGTGTCTTTGTTAGACGCTGCCGGCGATTACGACACAAAACGGGCATACCCGCAAGACAATATAGATAGAGCTTACTTCTTAACTCCAACAGATAGCCTCCATCAACGTTAGACAAGCCCAAACGTATCGCTTGAACGGCCATCCTGTCGCCGATCCCGCACCCGATCTCGCTGGACCATCTGTCACGATTGAGCTCTTGCTGTTTGCACTCCGACCGACTCGACGGCAGATAAGACTTCGGACGTGACGTCAATTGTCTAGAAAGTCTTTACGGCTTTACGGAGAATGAACCCCGGTCAATACCGATACTCATAATCGCAGATTGTAATGCATCGTCATCCTCATCATTACCATAGTCAATATCACACAAGTTGATTTTAAGGAGGTCGTGTAGTTTGTTGAGATTTTGATGATGAGAATGCGGACTACATAAAACGCAGGAAAAAATACGTGCATACAGTGTAAGGCTCCATTTATCTCTTTGGTTAATACAAAGTGAATAAAACCGGGACAGATATCTGCCCTTGAAGCTTTACGAGCTCAAATCTCCCTGACGTACACGTTGGCGGGTCAAAGTCAAAGACCATAAATGTTTCTCCACAAGTATCTGACGCTTCCAGCACATCAACAAGCGAGACACACTCACCTATATATATTCGCGACTCCGGCTGCCTTCAGGTGTTGCGAGTATGGGGCAAATATGGCGGTCTAAAAAGAGGTCGTGTCCTGCCATGCGCGAGCTCAACGCACAACGCTCGGGTTTCAGAAGGTAAGCATTGGACTCAAAACGGTTTGCCCCGATTTTTAATGACTATGCGCCTTGCAAATGGGCGCATTTCGGTCTTCTGCGCATGGAAAAGGAGGTGTGAAGGTGGCAGAGAAGGTTATACTAAGCTCCGCCTTCTCGGGCCGGGGGGGGGGGGGTCGCGGATGTAAACATTTCGGCGTCGCCAATGGCGGCGGACGTGCTGTGGCAGCCGTGGCAGTAGCTGTGAGTCCTTCGCGTGGTTGCTGATTAAAAGAAAAAGAGTAAAGAACGTTCCGCTTCTGTCCTGTGTGATTTCGAGGTCGGCTCCGACCAGACGCTGTCGAAGGGGCAGCGCCTGATCAGGGGAAATGAAAACATGCTGCGTTTTCGAATGTAGTGGGCGCATTCACGACGGTGTGTCGCATTTTAAATTTCTGGGAGACTTGACAGGTTGAGAACTCTTTCTTAATTCGGTGGATGGTGGTGCATGTCCATTCTTAGTTGGTGGAGCGATTTGTCTGGTTAATTCCGATAACGAACGAGACTCTAGTCTATTAAATAGGTGTGTGGTTCTTTGTACCTTGCACACTTCTCAGAGAGACAAGCCCTTAGATTTCCGGGGCCGCACGCGCGCTACACCGAAGGAAGCAGCGTGTTTTTATCCCTGTCTGTTAAGACAGTAAGCTTAGAAGCCTCGGCGCGTCGGCCACCTCGCCCGTGAGTCCTTTGGCTTCGCTCCTTGATACGTGTCTGCTATAATTGTTAGACAAAAACACATCGTACCGCTCGAGTTATTTCGTCTGCCCTCTCTGAAAGGCGAAGTCGAGCTCGCTCGTAAAGGTAAGACAGCTGTTGAACAGCAGACGACGTTGCAAAGGAGCAGACGACGCTCAGATAGGGGGTCTCGGCGACCCCCTATCTTTCCACCCGAGCCAATCAGAGCTCGACTTTTTTCTGACGTCACCGCCACCCCTGCGCAAAAAGCAGACGAACTTGCCCTCCGCATGCGTTTCATACCCGCGGTGATGCGTTGCCGTAATCGAGCTTCCAGGAGATTGACCTTCTTCGAGAAAGCGATGGACAGCACCGCGGTTCTGGTGAACGCTGATTAACACACACTGTCTGGTTCACGCGATTGAGTCGGCTGCGTTCAGAACGACCTGGGCAGCAGGCTGACACGACAGCAACGACGGAATCGCCGGGACAACTGTTCCCCTGCTCAAACAGCCGACAGCATGTGATCACGGAAGCCATAAAGGTATGAGCAGAAATCGTAAAAGGATCTGTTCCGTCTTGCTCGGTGTTTTCCCGCTATGCGCCGTCCGTTTTGCTCGAGTCGCCAATACCGCGTGAACTGGAGTGGCCTAGTTCCACTAGGACGCCAAACGACAAACATTGTTTGCGGACATGTCAAATACACCTTGTTGGTATTCTTTTTTTTTTTCTTTGTGCTATAATGTTTTTACTTTTTGCTCAGAATCATATTTGCTTCTGCACAGTACAAGAGGTATCGCCAAAAGTTGGCGATACCTCTTGAAGCAATTAAGTTGGGCAAGGCGCCCTGCTCTGCGTTTCTTAATTTGACGGCGACTCTATACACTACGGACACCACAAGCCTACATGTAATCTTGTCTTTACATCGTTTCAGGGTACCGAGTGGCGCCTTTTAAATACTTTACTAGAAAACAGCCAACAAAAACAAATGCGGGGCAAATTGCCGTGCCATTGTGTTGCAACGTAACACGTTTTCTTTTTTTCCTCGCTAAATCTAGCGGGGAGACTGAATACGAGAAAAGGTCATGTCACGTAAAATTTTTCGTTAAATTCAGCGGGGAAAGTGAACTTATGTAGAGGTCCCGTGCTTAAAAGTGACGTGACATATTTCCCCCGCTAAATTTAGCAGGGAAACTGAATTGGCGTTAAGGTCACGTGACACCAATCTTCCCGCTAAATCTAGAGGGGAAACTAAAGTCACGTGACGTCATAGGACACGGCTACACAAAACGCGCCTTCACGATGAAGCAACTAACAAAAAAAAAGTTTCACGTAAAAAAAAAAAAAAGAAAAGATGAAAGAACGGGGCTTGGAAGTTCGAAAACGTCTTCACGTATTCATTTTCCCCTAAACTCGTACCGCAAATAAATGAATAGAATGAAATCTCGGAGAAATGTCGAAGCTATTATTATGTTCTCTCTAGGGGGTAGAATTCCCAACCCACGTTATCTTTGAGAAAACCCATAAAAATAAAGATATTCCAATTTATTTCTCCAAGACGCACGACGAGCTTCGATTTCTTCCCCATTTCTCCCCATTTTCCTCGGGCATCGTGGAAACTCCTCTGGGAGAAAAAAAAAACATTTACCTATCGAGAAGAAAACGTGGTTTCCCAATTTTATCTGCGCAAATGTAAAGGCACCCAGTGGCACGGCGGCCACACGTGCCATCAAAGGGAAAGAGCTAAAATATTCAGCGGCAGCCGTAGTTAGAGGCGCGCAGAGGAAAGCAGCGACGAAATGCGACGACCGTGTGGCGACCCGGAATTATTTCGGGAGAATTTCGGTAGGGAGCGCCGCGCGTGCAGTATCCCTACTTAATGCCTTGCCGGGCCTACTTCATGCGGAACGAATGCGAACCGATAAATCTGGAGATAGAAAGGAAAAGGGGGAGGAATAGGGGGAACAAGAAGATAACGGTGAGTCGAAAAATACCAAAATTAGGAAAAACAGTGTGCATGGACGAGCACGCGTAAGTCTGTGCTGGAGTGTGCGCACGCTCGCGCGCGTGAATATATCAAGAGCGGAAACTAACGGAATGACGCGTCGTAAAGTAACTTAACATAATGTAGATCGCTCCAAAATGACGTAAACGACGAGATCGACCGAGCGATTGGAGAGCCGTGCGTATACGTCGCATCTAAAGTAAGAAAAAAAAGAAACGCTGCTCGTACGTCATTCAGAAAACAAAAATACACTGTCTTTGTTGCAGACATGAAGACAAATTATCTGCAGAAAAACTCCTCAGGTATGTTCGAAGCAGGCCTCGGATAATGTCTGCTGTCGATATTTTGTACGATATACTGCGACTGTGACGGGCGCTTAAAGACCGACGACGACCAGTTCGCGCTTTCCACGTTTCCCTCGCTTCCTCCTCTTCCCTCTTCTACCCTCTCCACCGCTGCCGGTTTCCTCCTCGCCCATGATGAGGAGGATCTTCTGCCTCGCAGAATCTCGATTCTGGTCGTCGGCCTTAAAAGATAAATAGTCTATATAAGTTTCGTTTTCTGCAAAACACGAAGACAGCCAATCGTGGTGACGAATAAAGGTATGCCAACAAATGACGAGAAATAGAATCAGAATTATTCTGAAAAAAAGAAAGAAAGAGAAAAAAAGAAGCTATATGCACAGCAGCAGCAGCGAACGTGGCGTTTCACTCGCTCGTCATATCCCTGCGAATACCACACGTTTGGGGTCTAATCGTGTAAATTCGTTCAGAGCCAACTATGTTGCTGTCCCGTTATTAGCTGCAGACATAATTGAAAGAGCCGGGGACGGTAACGTGTCATTTTCGCCGCTAAATATAGAGGAAAAACTTAATTCATATTAGGGAGATTTGCAGATCGTTTCCGCTGTTCCGCAACGCTCTCCGCAACCAGCTACGCTAGCCGGAACTCTACAGTCAAGGCCATCGCGCGCCGGCGCAGTAGTGGCTGCTTCGTTGCGGAGGGCTTAGCGGAGGGGGAAACGCGGTCTCTGAAAACTCCCTATAGGCTTCTTGCACATGACGTCATTTCCGATGCCCTCCAGAGAAGAGGGGAAGAAGGAGCTAGCCTCTTATCAGGACCCTCCTTTGTGCCTGCCGGATTTGCACAGGCGTCGCTATTCTCCTCCCAGAAGATTATAGCAGATTAACCTGCCACTCAACATTCTCACAAAAGCAGCTTCCCTCTCCTCCTTTTAGATGGTGGGGAAAAGTGTGCGATGTGACGTTAGTGCAAGGAGCCTATTAGGGAGTTTTCGTAGATCGTTTCCGCTGTCCCGCAACGCTCTCCGCAACCAGCCACGCTAGCCGGAACTCTACAGTCAAGGCCATCGGCGCGCCGGCGCAGTAGCGGCTGTTTCGTTGCGGAGGGCTTAGCGGAGAGGGAAACGCGGTCTACGAAAACTCCCTATTGAGATTACGGGACGTTGATTTTTCCGCTAAATTTAGCGCGGAAACTGAATTCGTGTATAGGTCACGGGTCATGAAGTCGTGTGACATGATTTTCCGCTTATGTTAGCTGGAAAACTGAATCGATGATGAGGTCATGTGGCGTCAATTTTCTGCTAAATCGAGTGAGGAAACTGTATTTGTTTATTGGTCATGTCAAATCCCATCAGGTGACGTCATTTGTTCGCTGAATTTAGCGGGAAAAAGAAGCGGCCAGAAACTTACCTCAAAGTGGTCTGAAGATGCTAAGAAAGCTAAATGCTTCTTTTATACCCTAGTTAAACTTGCTCTCTAAAGTGTCCTTAAGCCAACGATCGTTGGAACCTCCACACTGTCATTGAGCTCAACTAGGTTGTTCGGTGTTACATAGGCCTAGAAACTCCAGTTGAGATGCGCGTTAAGGGACATGGTTGAAACCGAAACGAAACTAAAACTGATGTTACATTGGGCGCGTTCAGTAGCGGCTCCATCAGAGTAACTCGAATCGGAGTTCTCAAAGCGCCTATTAAACGGAAAAAAAAAGTGCGACTGTTCTGCTGTTCAGACAAAGTTTCCGCTTCCTCCCCTATAGCGGACGGTTCCCGAATAATATAGAAGCAGACGACGCCGACCGCGATAGCTTTTATTTGACGCCGGTATTGAAGAAGCATCGACAAGGTCGCTAGAGAAAAGGCGATTTACTGTAGGCATCAGCGCTGGTGTTCGAAGCGATCCAAAGCAATCGAGAACTTCGCAGGGCGGTGCAAAGGCTGCTACTGTTCTAGAACCCGATAAAACGTCGTCAACACACGCAAAATATGGAAGTCAGTGAATCTAAGCCACCGGTTACGATACTTTGATGCGGCCATACGTTTGTTTTGCCCTTCTTTACGAACTTCCTATAAGATGTATTAGTGTACACACGGGAAGCCGGCAGATCATGGCGGTCAAGGTTTTGTCGGCCGAAGCGGGCGCCAGCCAGCGTCTCATACTCGCTCACACGCTCGATTGAGCTACGCAAACAAAACAAGGCGAACAAAACACGGCCTCAAATGAACGTTTACGTGGTTTATTAGCATGTCCAAAACAAACAAAATATGCTCCGTGACATTTTCCGAAAAGAGCTTGAGCTGAAAACGAGATTTGAACGCGTTATTTGTCTTGCCTCGAGCACATTTTATTAACAAAAGCGAGCAAACCGCAGACCCACGCCACAGCCGACGCACTTGATCCCGCATTTTTGTTTGTGTTTTCCCTTTCAGCATCGAAACTGCGTCTGCGATCCGGAAATACGTCATATACTGCGTTCCTTTCACTCTTGGCGCACCGTCTCACGACTCGGTGTACGAGAGTGAGACCCCTCTACTCCGGAGTAGAGTGCCTTCATGTGCGCTTCGCTTAGAGTGATGCCAACTGCCTGTTTCCCTTTCCCACACCCTCTTCCACCGCCATTTTGTTCCTCATTGTTTCCCCGTGCGCCGGAAAGTGGCCTTTGTGTCCATCGGTCCTTGCATCCGAGGGTGAAAATGCTAATCCTCCCTCCGTGGGTTCCACAACGCTGCTCCAAACTTGTGAGATAAGGTGCTTGTTTCCGGGAGGGTTATAAGCCCCACGGATTATCGCCGAGAACCAAAATGGCCGCTGGCTTGTCGGCGAGTGGTATTACAAAGGGTGGCATTACCCTAGCAAAGCGCACATGAAGGCTCCCTACTCCGGAGTAACGTTCACCGGAAGTGACTTTTTGCCGTCCGGTGGAAGGCGCGACGATCTCATTGACTCCCGAAGTCGCTACTGAACGCGCACTTCACTTTTGTTTTAAGTAAGTGATTCAAATTAATTATATGCACATTTTTCATTCATTATAAACGTTTAAAACAGATAAAAGAAACTTTTGTTTTGTTGTGTTGTGTTTTTACAGTTAAGAAACGAAAATCAGAAACAAACAAACAAATTTGTCGTAAGTTAGTTATACAGCAGGAGTTTAGTCTGCCAGAACATGGCGACATTGTTACCCACTGTAGATAAGCAACTTAGCCAGCGCGGTGCGACTGCTAGCCTGGGGTCTTTAACGTGCATCACGCAGAAGTGATACACGACCGCACGCCGGTACGATGTTCATCCAGATCGAAACGGGGCAGGGGTGGGGATTGAACCCAGGGCCGGTTTTCACATCTTGTGGCCGCGGCCGCGGCTGCGGCCAAGAGGGATTTTTCTGTCACGTGACCAGCTCCATGGGGACAAGGAAGTACTGAGCGCCCCTGCCTAATGGCAGAGAAATCCGTATCGCTTCAAGCACAAACGCCTAATTTCGCTCGCAAAAACTGACTGCAGGGACTTTCAACTGGAGTCCAATTGACCGCCCCTTTATACTGAGGAGCGGCAGGTAAAGTTACGGCCAGGGAGGGTAAATATGAGCCAAAATAAAGAAAAACCACGCGAGATAAAAGCGGTGGCAGTATATTTATGTACCTCCGCCAGAAACGGCGGCTCGCGCCTTCTGCTGTGGTCGAGAGGTTAGAGCGCCGCTACTTGACGTCGCGGCGTGTAAGTCCCGGGTTCAAATCGCGCCAGAAACTCTCTTCTTTTTATTGTATTTGACTGCGCTCCCACTAAGAATGTAGACAAGGCCCTATGAGCTCTATAAAATTACTGGGCGGGTAGTTCTGACTCACCAGTTCGCTGTTCATGACCTCGGAAGAGCTCATACACGTCTCTGGCTTTCTTTACCAACTTCCGTCAAGCCTCCTGCATCTGCCGTACACTCCGCAGAAAGTTAACAATATCTTCCCATGCCAGTCTCTTCGTTCGCCAGGTAACTGTGCTACTAAATTTCTCTAAAATTTGTTGTTTCCGTTTTCTAACTGCCCTAATTAACTCCATTTGTTGGCCCAAAGTCATTTTAGGCGTTTGCATTAGAGAGATGGGTTGCGATGTCCACGCCTGGTTCATTTTGCATTCGGTTGTGATCATCTGCTATGCTAACTAACATTCAACAAGTAATGTGTTAATATTACAAAACGATTGCCACAGCAAAATCTAAGAGTAAAAATATACCTTTTATCACATTCCATGCAAGTAGTATGATCTCTTTTATTTCGGTTTTACTACTTTCTCAGACGTGTGGCTTGCCTGTAGGATTTCGCTCAATCAATGCATCCACAGCTGCTAGTCTTTTTTTCTTTTTGCTTATTTTGTGTAAGTTTTTTTTTAATTGTCACAACTGCAGTTTTTATTAGTACTAAATAGGCGTCTCCTGTTATTGAAAGGAGTCGTAGCAAGAGCGTTGTATATTTAAAAATACATAAAATTGTAGTTGCTGGGGAAAGGATGCTTGTTTCGGCTCCGTTTGTGTGAAAGCCATACGGATGCTGTTACCTTGATTTCCTTTTAATGAACATTATGAAACGATTGTATTTGCGCGTTAACTTGCCTTGATCTTTTTTTCTTCCCGGTGTTTCGATTGAACAGGTGGGACTAACAGTAAAAACCGTGTAAGGCGCAGTAGTGCAGGTGGATGATTCGTAAAAAGGATCACAGGTAAAAAGTGAGACAGGCGCAAAATACAAAAAAGAAGTTCCTAGCGCGATTCGAACGCCGGGACGACAAGTACCGGTCCTCTAACCTCTCGACCACAGCAGAAGACGCGAGCCGCCGGCGCTGGCGAAGGTATATAAATATACTGCCACCACTTTTATCTCGCGTGGTTTTTTCTTTATTTTGGCTCATATTTACCCTCCCTGGCCGTAACTTTACCTGCCGCTCCTACAGTATAAAGGGGCAGTCAATTGGACTCCAGTTGAAAGTCCCTGCAGTCAGTTTCTGCGAGCGAAATTAGGCTCTTTGTGCTTGAAGCGATACGGATTTCTCCGCCATTAGGCAGGGACGCTAGGTACTTCCTTGTCCCCCACGGAGCTGGTCACGTGACAAAAAATCCCTCTTGGCCGCAGCCGCGGCCGCGGCCGCCAGATGAGCAAACCGGCACAGGATCCCTGGGTTCAGCAGCGCGAGCTTTCGCTCCACGTGCTCCGAGCTGGTGTGCGCTATCCCACTCGGCCACCAATACTTTTTTCGTTGATTCTTTTCATTGCCGGTTTTACGTAAAACAATCATTAGAGACATGCATTTTTGGAATCAAGGTAAAACAAATCAGCTACAAACACAGACACACAATACTCACTGATCTGCCAACCAACGAACAGCAATGAGATGAAAAGACTACCAGCCAATATTTTGGATGTGGAGAACTGTCAGCCACTTGATGTGGCTGTTTATTTTTATGTAGCATTCCCTAAAGCATTTCACACTCTCAACGAAATATTACCGGACACTTCGGACATTGACATCTGCATGTCGCACAGCCAATCTGCTATTCGAAATAATATGGAGCCCTAGGAGCATAATTATGTCGTACGGCGCCGGTTCGCTGTCTACCAATAAATACCGAATGCCATAGGAGACAATGGGAGCTCGTTCTTAATGGTTCGCTGTTGCACATCCCTGTAGAAAAAAAAAGGCGTCCCAGCAATTCAAAAAGACGTGTTCAATGCTTTCCAGCTTTTTACATAAAATACAGGTTACAGTACAGAACATCGGCATCTCTTTAGCTTCTAGAAATGTTTTGACGGGCGACATTTCACTGTGCAGTTTAAAAAATAAGGTTTTAACCGCCTCTGGCACTAGGCCCCGTTTAACACGTTTAAGCACATCATGCCTTAGGCCGCAAAAAAAAAAAGGACCTAAGCCTAGGTGTCAGCATCAACAGTTCTACGAGATCTCGCGTTAAGCGTTTGCGTGATCCACAGGATGAGTATCATAAGAAAACGCGTACAAAAAGAAAACGATATGCGGACACAGCTTCTCTCAGAAACCGTGAGAGTGGTCCAGAACGTCCACGGCAAGAAGACACACAACGAATTCCGGTAAGACATCAAGCAAGTTAGTTTGTATTAGAGCTAGAATAAATCGCTTACATTGATCACGGACGAACATATATCACGAAAGGAGTTGGCGAATAAATAAATGACATAGTTTAACGCCACCCGCTATGGGTCGAAGAAAAGGATTTGTTCTGCTGGTTCTTTCACATTGCGACGCCCAAATAAACACCGCAAAACACGCGATGGAACCGTTGAATGTTGACTCGGGAGCAATGTAGGAATTGAAGTACATACAAGAGTTTTGACAGAAAAAAACAACAAGAACACATTGCACACAGTCGCTCGCGCGAAAAATACACACATCGTTTTTGTTCACTCACTTCTCCGCAGACACCTATAGCTTATCCGTTTCTCCTAGCCAATACTTCCCATTTTCACGACAACGTTTCAGGTAAACACTCAGGTACTTGTTGGGCGTCTGCGACCACTGAATATTTACGAACTTCATGGAGCGGTTAACCATTTGCCGTGCCATAACCCGTTGCACTTGGACCAGTTAACCGCACATGCGGTGACATCACAAAACGGCTTTGTCGGCTCAACGGCCCTTGAGATGCTCTGCTTATCTGAACAAAAAGTTGCTATATCGTCATGGTATGCTAATAATTTGAGTTCGGTTTTATTTAAAGTAAACACCCAGACATCTTTACATTGCTGGATATAGCGGCAGAAAGGCTCCAGATAGATAGCGAAAAGCAAGGGAGACAATGGGCATCCTTGCTGCACCGAAGAGAAAGCATTTATCAGTGTACTAGCTACTCTATTTACAAGAAGGTTTGTAGAGCAGTTATAATAAGCCATTTTTATTCCTTGAAGAATAACGGAACCAACACCAACATAGTCTAGAAATTAAAAAATAACTTCATGGCTCACCGGGTCGAAGGTCTTTTCTACGTTTATTTGGAACATTGCTATGTTTCATTCGGAGTCGCATAGCTCCACCATACTTCTAGTGGTGTGTATATTAGTACAAATGCTGCGGCCTTCGATTATGCACGTCTGGTGAGGGCCAACAATTTCCCGACTCACACTTTGTAGCCTTTTGGCCAGACACATTCATTAGGATTTTATAATCTACATTAGCCAGTGTAATCGGCGTATAGTTTACTGTGGGGCGTAGTTTTGCAGCGTCATTTGTTTTGAGGATAAGGAATGTACGGGTAAACAAAAAGGAAGCAGGTAGCGCGTTGACCTGATAAGATCTGCAAATAACCCTCTGCAATAAAGGCGCTGTTTCGTTATAGAAAGCAGTGATTCAACCGTCCGGTCCTGACGACTTGCCTTTGCTGAGTTCATCAATCGTTTTCTCTATCTCGGCTTCGCTGATTGGCTCGTCCAGAAACTGCTCGGTAAAATTAACTAATTTTGGGAGATTGGATAAAAATTCTGTATCAAACGCTTTCTCTTGGTATGTTCTTTTTCAAACAATGTTTTATAATAATTGACAAACGCTTGCTGGATGTTAACCGGATCGCTATGAACTGTGCCTTCGTAGTCTATTTTTGTAATGTGGTAATCACTCCCGTATTTCTTTTACCAGCACGAAGGGCCCTCAAACGGCCCCATTTGGGGGCGTTTTCCCAGCCAGTAGCTTCGTGGCTCTGGCCCGCACAATCGCCCCTTTATAGCGCTCCTTCTTTATTTTTCTAATTTTGCATTGATATCGCTAATGTCAACTTTAAAGACGCCCGACGCCTTTCCATCCTCTGCATGAAGTTTCTGCTGATCCATGCTCGCTCTGCTGCTTTAATTTTCACTTGTTGTTTGAGTAATTCCCGCTCCGTACAGATTTCATCTCCCGACACGTTTTTCATGTTTTCTAATTTACATTCCACTATTGCAATAAACTCACTATCTCCAAGGAGCTTCGCTTTCAACTTCCATAAAACTCACGAGAAACCCGTCTGCTGCTTGCGTTGTCTTACGTCAAATGTTACCAAACTGTGTTAACTGAAAGACGCACAGCAGCTGACTGCATAGTTGCGACACATCGGCACTATGTCGACCGAAATATATGCTCTATCAAACCTCGCAATACTGCTCCCTTGATAGTGCGTGTATATCACCCGGTTTCCAGCGGATACGCACTGCGCCACGTCCTCAAGGTCGGTGTATTTGATGATTTGAGACAGCCGATTACTGGACCTATCTTTCCTGCATGATTGGTTTGAATGGTCTTCAGGTGCGCGTACACAACTGAAATATCTTAGTAGCAGTAGCAGTCTATCGCTTATTACATAGTGGGAAACATTTTCAAAAGAAGAAATTTGTTCACTTTCCACGGTCGGCGCGTAAATGCAAATTACCATCGACTTTCAATTGGAAAATGAAAAGTCGTAGTAGAAGGAACCGCCATGAATCGCATGTTCTAACTTGTTCCTCGACGATTCCTGACGCTTGCTTTAAGAAGAGACAGGATCCCCCAGATTTGCCAACGCAATGGGTCACACAGACGTTACAGCGCGACGTAAACGGTTTCACCATGAGGTCGGTATGAATTTCACTTTCTACTTTTGTTTCTTGTGCTGCTAGCATATCCAGGTCATTCTCCGTAAGTAGGCGATTAGGCTGGCACTGTCTGCGACGTGCCGAAAGGTCCCTGACGTTTAGAGTTCCTATACGGAGGCCGGACGCGAGCTGTATCATTGCTCTGGTGTTGTCAGTCCTGCCTCTTGGTGCTTACCTGTCGCTTCGTGACACCAAACCATGAAGCGCAGGCTAAAGGCCGACTGCGACAGTCCTCTCTCCTTGGAAAACAATGGAGACTGCTGCTCGTTTGCACAGCGTCCCTTCTTCGGTTCTTCCCGACCATCTGCCACGGCCTCTCCAGAATGTTGAGATAGGCAGTAATGCAAGTAGGCTGCTTTCTCTTGGCATCGTTCCAGTTATCTCACCAAAGCGTAATGCACCCCCAAAGCCTTCTCGCAAAGTTCTCCACTTCGTTTGGTTAATTAGCGCGCGGAAAAAGCGGCGGTTTAACGACATCAACTCCGCAGTAATATAGCCGTAGTTAATGGCTTTAGCGCTGGAAAGGCTCAGGTTATTAATTTAGCGCTCGGCAACAAACAAAGAATGGCGTGTCTACCAATTTTCTGCTTCCCTTCTAGCTAATTATTTTACACTGTTTCTCTCTCTCTCTCTTCTCTATTTTACCGTCCTTCTTACCAACACTTTCTATACGAGCAAGGCCGTAGTACTGGATTTGCATACGTCACCCACAAGGGGCCCCCGCGAGCAACGGATTGGACGCAAGGGCAACGTCTGCGTTCGGCTAGGGTTTGTGTCCTCAGCGATTGGACACGAGTTCCCGCCGAGCGCTGACGTCACTCGTTCTAAATCCGAGACTCCGCGCTGTCCTGTTGTAGGAGATATTGAAAATGGAGCGCCTCGGCCTCGCTCTCGATAAGACGTTGTTTTTACCCTCTCTTGCGCTCATTCACTCTACCTTTTACCCGCCTATTCTTTTATACCATTTTTATTTGCCCTTTTTTTATCTCTAGGGCCGTAGTTTCCTGGCTCCTAACTTTTTCATTATGTATTGGTTTTTGCTCAAAATAGCTACATAGCTAAGATTTCGTAAAAATTTTGTTAAAACAAATGTAACGCGGATCTGTAACATAGAAGTCTAGAGTGTAACACACTAAGAGAAGCGCCCCCTACCCCTTTCCCCTAAATTTAGCAGGAAGATTGAATTAGTGTATGATAGAGATCTTCAGGTTTCTTCAATATATTTAGCGTGGAAATCAGGGTGGTGTACAATCATAAATGCTAAAGTTTCCCCCGCAAAATTTAGCGGGGACGGGAATCCGCTACAGTTAGCGGAATCGAGCGTCAATTTTGAGCACAGTGAAGGCCATGAATGAACACCCGGTGCAGCTGGAAACACGCTGAACATTTTGTCTCCAAGCTTTATCATATTAGGGTTAAGATATTTTTTATGGCTGCCTTGTTTGTTCGTCAATTAAACACATTTTCTCTCCCAGGACATTTCACTTCCTCTCCCTTTCTTAAACCCCACGTTCTCTGTTCTTGTTACAACACTCTCTCCTTAATCCCCATTTCACCCTCCAACTTCGTCTGTCTTTATTTCCCAATTACACGCAGACTTTCTCCCCATCTCTCCCTTTCTCTTTCCCGCCCTGTTCTAGTATTTCCCTGTAACCACGCTGTCTTTTTAATTTCTGTCTCACAATGCAACTCATTTTGTTTGTTCCCCCAAAGTTAGACTCACTCTTTCCCCGTTTCTCCTTTTCATTCTCTCTCCCTCTCTCTTTTACTCCGGTTCTCTTTTTATGTTAACAGGCTCTCCCTTCAATCCGCATCTCCTCCCACTCAGTCTTGTTCTTCATTCCTCAACTACACTCGCTTTCTCCCCATCTCCTTCTCCGTCGTCCGTTTAATTTCTCCGGGCTTCATCCCCGTTGATCTCTGCCGTGTCCCCAATGTCCCCATTTTCGTGTCCTGCGCTCGGCGGCGCAAAAGGACGCGGCCCGTTAGGGAGTCAACCGCCCTTGCAAAATGAGATTCCTTCCCCTTCGCTAGAGCGGAAACAAAGTTCGCGAGCTAACCGCCCTCCCGTATACCTGGGTTATTAAAGGGCACCCGTATTTGCGTACAACGAAAAAAATGGAAAACGCGAGGTCCGCTTTGCAATTTGGTCCAGTTCCACCGCACTCCGCGATTTCGATTCGGACGGTCGTCTGCGTGCCGGAGCGCACTTTTCCCTAAAAGGGATGTTTATACCATGGGATGTCGCGGAACTGCCGTAGGTCGAGTTCGGCGGGGTTGGACTTCATCGACCTCTCAACTCGAAGTTTAGTCGAAAAGGTCGGCAGTATTGTACAGTGCGCGGCAATTTGAGGGCGAACACGACTTTAGCCTTTTCCCGCGATCTACATAGGAAGGGTATACTGGCCGGCATCAAATTTCAACGCTTTACCCACGGTCGCACCGTTAATACAGCGCACAAAAGACAGTCTGCAGATGCTGTCTTATACCCTAGCTACACAAGAGCTC
>JAZHYW010054168.1:0-18671 GCA_037355805.1 Ixodes ricinus | reverse complement strand
AGTTGAAAAATATTAACTGTTGGATATTGAATAAATTATACTTCTTAAAATAAATGTTTGTGTGATCATTGTAGCACAAGCATGCAATGGACCGAATTGCTTTTCTGTTTTTTTGAGTACTAAAAGTTTTTTAAGGTTACTTTTTGATGTCGTTCCCCAAACCAATGAACAGTAATGTAGGTGAGACTAGTGCACAAGTGCACTGTATAGTTGGCGCTTAAGCCATAGTTGGTAGTAAAAGTCTTAGTTTATGTAATATGCCGATTGATCGTGAGAGAGTCAAACATAGTTTAGATACATGAATTGTCCAGTGCAAATTCTCATGAAACCATACACCCAAGAACTTTATGGATTCAACCTTCTCTAATTTGTTTGAATTAAATTGTATATCGATGTTATAATTAAGTGCCTTGTTTTTTGCCCTGAAAATAATATATTTAGTTTTAGAAATAATCAATTCAATCTGGTTTGTCACTAGCCACGTGGATAGTTTATTTAACCAATCATTCGATACACTTTCGAGATGTCTGAGGTCATTGTGGGAGAAGAAAACATTGGAGTCGTCTGCAAATATTACCATGTCCACAGAATGCGAGATAGGTACAATATCATTAATATAAACGAGAAACAATAATGGTTCTAGAATGGATCCTTGTGGGACACCATATGCGATCCGTTGAATATCAAACTTTACACGGATATACATAGAAGATACTCTCTAATGTACTAATAAAGCGTTTATAAATTCAAACTTGATAGTCTTTCTTTTCGACTTTTTAACGTATTTCATTATACATATTAAAATATGTGAAGAAAATCATTAACTCGTGTGAATATTTCTGGCAAACTTTTTAAGGCGTTCGTAAATGCAAAGTACACGTTAAATACTTCAGAAATAAATTTGAGTAGATTGGGAACGCATCACCTTTAGCTAAGGACCGAGCCATTTCCAACATAACAGCACGAACGCTTTCTAATGTCTCACAGGTGGCACCAGCTGTCGTTTGTAGCAGCACATGACCGACCAACACAACAAGACCGCTGAGGATAGCTCGTTGTAAGTTACTTTGTTGTGTAAGTGACTTCGCTTTAAGTGACTTCGTTGTAAGCTGCTCGTTTCCGCTCGCGGTTGCAGACGGCAGCTTTAAAACGCACATGCAAGGCATCTCGAAAATAACGACCCCATTAAAAGTTTATCCCCTAAACTATTTTCTCTAGCGGTAGCCATTAAAGTTTATAAGAAGGAGAAAAAACACATTCAGATTACATTCAATACTGAGTGCAATCTGGAGGGTCCATTGAAGCTCTTTCGAGGCTCAAAACGGAGCTCTCTTTGTGGTGAAAGAGAACCCTATTTATTCGACTAACTTTGCGCACTCCTTAGTGGATAAAGTGCGGCGAGTCGCTATGCTGCAAAGCTCCCGGATTACCAATCATCATGATTTAGAGAAACCCAGCGACTTACGGGACTGAAATGGCGTTTTCAGGGTCAAATGCTATTCACGATCATAGAATTTTTCATAGAATCTTTTTTATACCCCGTTATTCGCCAATTTTATCACAGGGAAGGGATGATGGGGTGCACGTGCGCGCGATTTAGAGAACAGTAACCCGTGAACCTTGTTCAGAAGCAGGGCGTCGATTACTCGAGTAAATACGGTAGGAAGTTAATCAGGAATTGGGAGTTTTAGAATAAACCACCTCAGAAACTTTACGTATAAAGAAAAATAAAATAAAATGTTTCAATCTAAAGCGTGATTTGGCTTCAGCACAAACCAAACAAAAACGACGTTTTTTTTTTTTTTGAGCGAGGCAGGTTTTTGATATGCAATTTTTTTTATTTTTTTTATTAAAGAGTAGAGCGTTACGCAGTGAAACCTATCGAAGAAAGTAGCCCCGGGTAGCGTGCCTTCGCGGAGCAGGTCCGCGGGCTCAAAGATGCGCTCCGGTAAGAAACTGAAACTTAGAAAGGCATCCAAAACTGAGCGTTTTTCTCGGAACGCCGTAAAACGCTGCCCTTGCCTTATATAATTCTCTAAAGAATTCATTTAGTGGTTCTTCACGATGCTTAGGAAGTTTCTCAGTGGAGCCATATGTTTATTTTACTAATAAAATATTGATTAGTACTTTTAATTAATTGTGTTGATAATAAGTATGTTTTTGCAATCCTAGACGTTCGTCAAGTTTGCTCCGGGATTAAGTTGCTTCTATCCCGAACAACATCTTTCTAAGTATTTTTTAAACTTTCGGAGGAACACCTTATATACATATATATATTTATATATACAGGGTGTTTCAGAGAACTCAGGCCAAATCGCTCCTGCGAAAACTACTCATCGCAATCAAAAAAGGCTTGTGTCGTTTTGGTCCTGGGCCATGGGCCCATTTAGGAAAATTATTAAAGTCCGGGATAATTAAGTCGTTAATTATTTTTGCGTAATTAAGTTTTTTAATATTGTGTTTAAGGGCATGGTTTCAATTAGAAAATTGCTGAGCATCGTTGAAAAACACTAAATCAACAAATTACAGAACGATAGAAGGCACGCGAAGCATTTTACGGCTTTCTGAAAAACCGCACAAATTCGACGGGTTTTTAAGTTTCGGTTTGTTATCGGAGCGCATCTCGGCCCCGGCGGCACCGCGCCCCGTGGAGAGATAGTGCAACCAGCCTCTGCTGCGTCGCGCGATGACAGCGCAGCAGAGGTTGGTTGCACTATCTCTCCACTGGGCGCAGTGCCGCCGGGGCCGAGATGCGCTCCGATAACAAACCGAAACTGAAAAACCCGTCGAATTTGTGCGGTTTTTCAGAAAGCCGTAAAATGCTTCGCATGCCTTCTATCGTTCTGCAATTTTTTGATTTAGTGTTTTTCAACGATGCTCGAGCAATTTTCTAATTGAAACCATGCCCTTAAACACAATATTAAAAAAGTTAATTACGCAAAAATAATTAACAACTTAATTATCCCGGACTTTACTAATTTTCCTAAATGGGCCCCTGGCTCAGGATCAAAACGACACAAGCCTTTTTCGTTGCGATGAGTAGTTTTCGCAGGAGCGATTTGGCCTGAGTTCTCTGAAACACTCTGTATTGGTGTGTGTGTGTGTGTGTGTGTGTGTGTGTGTGTGTGTGTGTGTGTGTGTGTGTGTGTGTATGTTTGTGTGTGTGTGTGCATAAGGAGGGTGCGAGGCGGGTTGGGTAGACATAGATAGCGGTGTAAAAATGGATCCATGGAAGGCCATGTTTAATATTGACCTTGATATACACCGACATATAGAGCGGGGACCGTTCTTCATCAGGGTGGATCTCGTCTCCCCCTTTGTCGCTTACAAACAGATGAAGTTCACGACAGAGAGGAAGATGAGAAGACAATTGTGGTGTACAGAAGCATAAAATGGTACAAGGTGGGTGGCAGTTACACCTTGGATGGTGAAAATAATCACGGGGCTAATATGTTTATCGGTTTAAAATTGACTAGTATAACAAACTGCGACTAGAAAAAAAAAGATACGAAATAAGAGAAGAAAACCAAAACCAACCTTATATACTCTAGTTTTCTTTTTTTTAATTCTATAATTACAATTTGTTCTATTAGTCATTTTTAAGCAAATTAGCCCTTTGATTATTTTCAGCATCTGAGATTGAACTGCCAGACACCTTGTACTTTTAATGATGCCATTTTGGGCTTCTGTACGTCACAGTTGTCTTCTCATCTTCCTCTCTGTCGTAAACTTCATATAATCCGTATATACAAAGGACAAAGAGGAAGACGAGA
Organism: Ixodes ricinus; assembly: GCA_037355805.1. NCBI lineage: Eukaryota > Metazoa > Arthropoda > Arachnida > Ixodida > Ixodidae > Ixodes > Ixodes ricinus. The sequence continues at coordinate 14,898 of JAZHYW010054168.1, read as the reverse complement.
TCCACCCTGACGAAGATCGCTCCCCGTTCGATACGTCGGTATATATTAAGGCAAACATTGGGGAATTGTAGTAGACCGTTTCCGCAGCTCGCTAAGCACCCGGATAGCGCTCCGTAATCCCCCACAAGACCTTGAACTATGCAGATAAGGCTGGCGGCGGGCATGCGCAGGTGCGTCGTTTTCTTCCGGGATACCGTAGCGGAGGAGGAAAACGGTCTACTACAATTCCCTATTAGAGAGTTTTAGGGAACCGTTTTAGAGAACCAAAAACGGTTCTCTAGAACTCTCCATCAAGCATGCCCTGCACCCGGTGGATCAACCACGATGACCACTGACAGCTTAAAAAACGCAGGGTTTGGCGAGTTTCGGGCATCTAATTATCACCTCGCAGCTAATGAGATTCCGGCGTTTGCAGACGAGCACATCGAAGAACCAATCGCGAAGCAAGAAGCCGAAAGATAATAAGCCACACCCGCGCTTCCTAACAGCTTGCATGGACTATAGCTTTTCGGAGCGTAATCAGCAAATGACGAGGCGCAAAAAAAAAATGGCCGGAAGTTTTAGGCGTGATAACGTCTATAGTCGGTGACAGGTGAAGAACGAAGTGGAAGCTCCTCCCACCCCTTTCCAGTTCAGCGGAGCGAACAGTGGAGAGGAGGCGACCTCCTTTCCGCCGTTCACTCCGCTGAAGTGGAAAGGGGTGGGAGGAGCTTCCACTTTCGTTCTTGACCTGTCACCGACTATAGGTGACGAGTCTAGTGAAATGTAATGCATGTATCAAATGTAACAGATTCATTTTGATGTAACGGAATTGATGAAATGAAACACAGGTAAGAAATGTAACAGATTTATTTGTTAGTCACAAAATCAATTGAGCGAAACAAATAGTTAAACACGAGGTCAACTTATTCTACTGCATGATAGATACGCAAGAAGCCGAACGAGACAAATGTCGAGACACAACACACACGTATTCAATCAGAAGTCAGGCAGGACATCGAAACAATTGCACTTCGTGACCCGAGTTACATTTGATCTTCGGAGACGAAACTCGCCAATGAGCACATGCGATAGATTATAGGACGATGGTGGGAGAAATACAATATATATATATATCGTGGCGTTTTAGCGGCGATGTGGCCTCGCGCCTCTCCGAGCGCCGACCGACGGGTATTGCACTGCCTCCGGGAGGTACTATGCAGTGCATGCCTCTGCGAAGGAAGGCCGCCTCCTGTGCACGACCGTACAGTTAATATAATAATATAGACATGGGCGTGTGCAACGTTCCGCTGGAGAGGGGGCCTATTCTTATATGAGAGCTCCCCTTTAATCCGGCCCCTTAAACATCACCTCGGCATTACTGTGAGACATGCAATGCTAATGATGCGAGCCTGGAGAATTAGCTTCCCAGTGCCAAACTAGCTAAATTTTTCCATTTGGATCGTGAATTAAACAGGATTTTGGGTGTAAAACGGGGTTGCCAGCAAGTCTCAAAAGATCACGCTTGGTCGCCGGGGAAACCGCCAACCACGTCTCGGTGTCTGAACAGGGTCGCTCGCGAGACGTATCCGCAACCGCTTCGCAAACGCAGTGTGAATGCGCGATTACACAGCCCTATTTTTCAGTGGAAGATAGCGCAAAAAGGGTACGAAGCATGAATAAGAAAAATTAGGTGAAAGCGTTTAAGAGAGGCCCAGAAATTTTGAATGCCAAAACTGCAAAACAAAAGTGGAGAATCACCCTGAGCCGGTGTCACAGTCGGAGAGAGTGGCAGGAAAATTTCTAGCTGATAGGGAGCGCAAGAGTCGCACCAGCTTCATCATCGTGAGCAACGTGGCGGCGGCCTAGGAGCGCTTCTTTGGAAAGGTGTATTTGCAACTCCAACGCCGTATGGATGGCGGGACTGTTGATTCAAGATGGCGGAAGAGACGGGATCCATTCTCCGGGACTTCACGTGTGGCTGCTTGCTGACGCTTGTCAGTGCGCTAAAAATAATTTATTTGTCTACAACTACGAAGCGGTCAGGGTAGGAGCATATTGCACGTGACGGAGATGTTGATCTGCGCTAGGAAAGCGAGCATGTTGATATTTAAAACTTACGGGAACCTCAACTTGCCATGCTTTGTAGAGGGCGAGCCCGTTTTGGTAACCGGCCCCTGTTTGTGCCAAAATGTATTTTGAGGCTGCTGAAGACGTCGTGGTCAGTGGCGTACCAACTTGTTTTTGAGTGGGGGGGGGGGCAAACCAGCTAACCCCCCCTCCCCCCCCCCCCCCTCAGGGCCGGGGGCGGTGTCCTTTGCATTCCTTGGCCGCCGCCGGCCTGTGTTTACCCTGCCCAGTGGCGGCTGTTTCAGGGGGGGGGCAAAACACATGCCTTTACCCCCTCCGCTTTGAGGAACTGGGGGGGGGGGGCAAGTGCCCCCCTCCCTTGTCCCCCCTGTTAATACGCCCATGGTCGTGGTGTTTGCGCTTTGCCTGACCATTACTGCTATAAAGTAAACCGTGCACAGTGATCATCATGCGCCGGCAGAGCAGCGTTCACATTATTGATGTCTTCGCGCGTCACAGCTTCGTAACCCCCTGCTCACAGTCCCGGTTTGAATCCGGGATCACGCTGATCGTACATAATACAAAAGGCAGTCTGCAAACACAAGTCACCGCAATATCCGTGGTTCGAATGCCGCGTGCCATGTTCCTTTTTGAACTCATTGCCATGCGGCATTCGAAGCACTAATCTCGCGGTGACTTACGTTAAAAAAAAAATTGGGTTGTGTGTATGTTTATACAGCCCAGAGCTTGGTCTGCCACAACGGGCGACGAGTCTCCCAGCTGTAGATAAGAAATTTAGCCAGTGCAGTAAAACCGCTAACCTGGGGTCTTTAACGTGCACCACGCAGTAGTGATACACGACAGCACGCCGGTACGATGCTCATCCAGATCGAAACGGGCAGGGGTGGGGATTGAAACTCACGTTCGAATCTGTTTGCAGACTGCCTTTTGCATGATGTACAAGCAGTGGGGCACCGGCTTTGATGTATTGCAACACGTGATGAAACTGCGCTATGATTAAATGAATGGAAGGATAGCGTGACCGCAGGCCACCGTACAATGCGGCATTATGAACGGGAACTCGTGCTACCGATTTGAAGAATAATTTTCAGTGCGCACCAAGAGTGTTACTGTGCTAACGGAAGCCTGCGGAAACGATTTGTTATGGCTGTCTATTAACGCCATCGGCGTTTTTGGGGTTTTTATTGATTGCTCTACCAAAAATAAACATTGTAATATGCCGTACATTTTGTGTACCGTGTTATTTGCAAAGTTGCAACCCACCTCGCCAACAACTACCACTTCTAGACTACCACCGACGCAATTAAAAGCTTGGAGCATGTTTTTATTTGCTTTGTAATTACCTGAAAGCAAGTGCGGGTATTCTGTCTTTTGAAAATGCTTGGAGCAGATAGTCATGTTCCTTGTGACGGCCTTAAAATGTGAACCCATTCCCAATGTCTACTGATCGACATACAGTTGCGGGAGCAGTTTTCTCCTATTTAGGGCGAAGAAAAGTACTTTCGTAGACCGTACGCTAGAAGCTCTACCTTACTAACGGGAGCGTTTGCCGTCACATTGAGGACAGATTGAGCTGGCGACCACAAGACCAGAAATCCGCAGCGTATTGAACATACGAAAAAGTGCCTAATGAAATTAGACATCCCGGTCCCTTCCTCCAACGCTCTTGCGAGCCGGAAGACGATAATTCCCCTATTAATGGGATCCTTTTTTTTTTTGTTAAAACGACAAAAGGTCGACAGTCCCTGCCCCCGTCTCTGCGCCGTCGCTGCCGCCGTCCCCGCTCCTCTGGTTCATCTTTTGTCCGCGAGAGGGTGAGCGGCGGGCTGGAGTTGGACGGCATTGAGTGGTACGACGACGCTCTGGAGCCTCGGCAAGCCATACCGATATTTATGTATATTTCGTTCTTCACAAGGTAAAAAAAGAAAATATAGCGGACGGCACGAAGAAGTTGAAAACGTTCGGTATGGGGCCTCTTTCGGCTAGGTAGCCTTCAAGCCAATGCGTTCTTCGTGGGACGAGAAAATTACGAAAATGACGAGCCATGTTGTGTGCACGGGTGTGTGAATGAAAATTAGGGGGTGGGTGGTAGAGTCTCGCCATATTATGAGGTGGCAGGACAAATATTAGGGGAAGCGCCCGCCATCCCTAGTCTTCCTTTGGCATCGTCCCTGACCACAAGAAAGGCGATACAGGGAAGGGGACGGAGAACCGGTTGCCTCACATACCTTTAAGTGCGGCGGACCCTGTTCGGCCGACCTTCCTTCGACCACCAGATTCGTAAGTCACGCCTCGGGATATGGACGAGCGATTATGGAAGCTTCCGTTATGAACCACAGTCAAGAGAACTTCGGATACACAATGTATAGCTTCTTGGGGCTGATGTCCCTCTGTTTCGTGTATAACCATGTACAACTTCCATGTATAACCATGTAGAACCATTTATAACTTCCATGTATAACTTCCATGTATCCTTCCATGTATAACTTCCATGTATCCTTCCATGTATCCTTCCATGTATAACTCTCCATGTATAACTTCCATGTATAACCATGTATAACCATGCATAGCCATGTATAACCATGTATAACCATGTATAACTTCTCAGGGTTGATGTCCCTCGTTTCGCCTCTCCAAACAGTGGTTTAGGTGTCCCCCTATTCTCCTAATTATCCTTCATCACTTGCACAATATTTTTTTCTTACCACTGTGACGTCTTTCACAATCCCCTTCTTCCACTCATTCCCTTTCCCGTCCTTTACCTGTATATGCGAAATTCGGGTCAGTAGATGTTGTTGGTAGTTTGAAGTCATTGTTTTCCGCCCTTTCTTTGTGTTTATCTTCCTCAAGGTGAATACTGTTACCAAAACACTCGTTTTGTACTTGATGTTTTTATCTTTCCTGTTTATTCTAATAGTCAAACGAGTAAATGACAAAAACAATGTGCACAATAAATTGATAAAATCGAATTTTAGGTTTTTGGTTCGTCGACATCGAAGACCATAGTCCTTCGAAAGCAAAAGAATAAAGTGTCACATGAAAAGTTTACCTAAATAATATGGTTAGTTTTTGCAATATTCAATTCACTTAAAACTGATTTCAAAGATGATTTTAATGAAGCTATACGGTCTTCAAAAAAGAAAAAGATCGCGTATAAAGAAAACAAAGTTTACAGCTAACAAGATTCATATGGAACGGTACACAGTTAAGTGTCGACGCCCAGCCTGGTCTCTCGAGTAGCATGGCCAACTCGCTGGCGTCCAACTTTTCTCACGAACAACGTCCGAGCCAGTCAGCCGGGGAAATAGATCGGGAAAACTTACAAGGTTCATTCCATAGCAAAATATCTGGTCGAAGACGATTATCCCTCAAACTTCTGAGGTATACTGCGCTGCCAAGTTACACTTAACACATAAATACGTAAACTATGAGATGACATGCAAGACAATTAAGAACATGACGTACTTGTGAAAACGCAGACTAACAACTGTTCACTTTTCATTCCTTCTTCTTCTTCTCTTTATACCTTTGTTTTGAAGGATGAAGATTGCCTGATATTTCACGGAATTCAAATTTAATGTCAGTGCAGGCAGTTGTAGACAAGGTGTCTTAGTGAACAGATAAATGCTGGAGTTTAGATGACGCGTATGTTCCTGAGAAATCGTGGAAAGGACTGGGACAATTAAGGTCTTTTCTGTCATTTGTAGACAGCTGGTGTCGGTGGTGTTTGTGTTTATGCTGTTGGCACCCTGGAGCTGATGTTTTCCCTGTTGTGCTGCGGGATCTTTTAAGCAGTTATATTTCTTTTTGTTTTGAAGTCCTGTCTTGTGATCTATCTAAGATGGTTGTAGTTCCAAGGAGAGTTTTGCATGCTGCATCTTGCACAGTGTGCTGCGAAGTTACCAGATGCCTGCAGCCGCCCGCAAGCGTATTTGTGCTATCTTAGTCTCTCATTTATACATCTCCCCGTTTGTCCGATGTATGATTTTCCACACGTCAGAGGTGTCTTTTATACAACTCCTTCAGTGCAGTCAACGAACTTGTGTTTATGTTTCACATTACACGATGCTTGACTTCTTGTGTTGTTTTCCGGTTCATTCACATTCTTGCTTAACCCCCTTAGCTTAAAGGGGAGGATAAGGCCACTCTTACTTCATGTTTTTCTGCGATCTTTTTCATCCTATGGGAAAAAATTGTGGATGTATGGCAGCACAACCACTGTTTTTTTGTAAACATTCTTCTCTTTGGTTTTACCTTTGCTTGTCTTTCATGTCATCTCATAGTTTACGTATCTATGTGTTAAGTGTAACTTCGCAGCGCAGTATACCTCAGAATGTCAAACCAACTAGCCCAAATCTAAGCATTGTTATCCCTCGAACGATCAGGGTTTTGGTCGACACCTGAGGGAGAGGAGGATTCCGTGGGTTGTGCTTCCCTTGAAACGACCAGTCGGCAATCGGACCAGCGGAGCTCTCCCTCAAAGGGCACATAACGTTTCGGAATGGCAAGGCGACGATTATCTCCCCCCCCCCCTCCCACTCGAATTCCTGTAATGGGGTGGGGAACAGTTTTAAGGTCTACATATTGGCTGCTGGACGACCCCTGGATTGTTTCCCAGCAGACAGCAGCGCCGTTTAATTCACCTCCCGCCACTGTGACGGATAAGCACGCGGAAGTCCGGAAACACACAATGTCGCATTCCGCCGCCTCGGCGCCAGCCGCAGGTAGAGGTCAGAAGGGTTGACACGCGAGGGAGAGGAGTCCTCGGGCGGCGCTTACCCTAAGCGACTGACGCCAGGCAGTCTGGCCAGGCCCCAAGCGTTCGGCTAAGCCTGGACTAATCCATCCCCTGAAGTGGCCCTAACGACTTGGCAAATTGGTTCGACGAGCTTCCCACGCACTCACAAACACAGGGAGATGGGGAAGGGTCATAACCACACGTTCATGAAATGAAATAAGAAAATGGCTGCGCCATTTATCATAAAATCGTGGAAGCCCTAATAGTTTGAGCAAATGTTAGGGGTTTCCACGCCTTGCTCACACGTCGGTTGCTCTCTGTGTCAGCTGTGTATGTTCAATCCCCATCCGACCCAAGATTACTTCCCGCAAGGATAGTCTGAATGTTTTGTGCTGCGTCATTCGTTCAAGATAGGTTATACAGAACGGAGGTTTTGTATAGCAGGGGTCAAAGTCCGATACACAAGCGTTTTATATGCTTTTATAGAAACGATCTTCAGTTCGTGACTGGGATGCTATTGACGTCTCTTATGCTATTGCTATCTATGCAGGTACAGTGCTAATCTCACTTGTCTTTAACGCGCGAGCGTGCGGCTTCCTCCGGGGAGCGTTAGACTGGTGGCATTCGCGGAAACTAAGCTAGTTACGTGGCGCAACATGGAACGGCCCGTTCGAGAGGTGTCCTGCCCACTCTATCAGCTGTCGGCGAACGCGGAAGGCTGCCCGCACGATTTTTACAAACATCATTGCTTGAACAATAAACACACTAAAGCATAAAAGCGTATCAACGATGTCCTCATAAAAAAAAATATATATATATATATATATATATATATATATACATATCATAAAGCATTTTACTTTTATCGCTTATCAAGGTGGTATAAGGCTTGCTACCATGCAAAAAACAAGGGTATATTAGTTGACCGGATTCAACAGGACTGCGCATAGTATCGAAAGAATCCTACAGGTCAAATTTCAAAAGCACTGATCGCCAACAATGACACCACGAGCGCCGAAAGACGTCCGAACAAGCGATAGTCGGAATGAGCGAAGCGGCATTGTCCCAGTCGATATCAGGACACCCCTCGAGCGATCCGTTCCATGTTGCGCCACGTGACTAGCTTAGTTTCCGCGAATGCCACCAGTCTAGCGCTCCCCGGAGAAAGCCGCACGCTCGCGCGTTAAAGACAAGTAAGATTAGCACTGTACCTGCAGCTCGGCCGGCTTCCTCGTTACAGCCCACTCCAGCGCGGCTGGGAACAGAGCAGAAGTAAAACCTTATTTTGCTTTTTAAAAATGCACCTTTTGACGTAGCTGAGTAACAAGCGAATGGTTGTGTGAGGCCGTACATTTAAACGGAATACGTGAACTAAATAAAGCGTACAAATCACAATTTTATTTTTTGGTGTTACGTCTGATTATGTGGTTTACAATTGGTACCAACCCGACCACTTCAATCGCAAAAGTAGGATGCATTTAGGTTTATTCGTCTCACTGACCAGAAATATTGCGCTATCGCAACATAGGCAACATAGCGAGTTTCTTCAACTCCATGTTTAAAGAAACTTATGTGGGTCTCATGAAGTTTTCTCAAGCTTCATATTTTTTTTTCTTATGCTGGAAGGAAAAATTTGTTCTTGTTATATTTTATAAACGTCAGATTGCATGCTGTATGTACATCTTGAAAGAGGGCCAATTTTGAAAACCACTTTCTGTTCGGAATGTAATAATGAGTTTCTATAGAGGAACCCTTCTAAGTCCCAAAAAGCTCTGTGCACTAAGACAAAAAAAGTTTACTAAGCAACCACTTCTTTGATCATGTACACAGTCTAGGCCTAGGGGATATTCGAAATGCTCCAGTGGTCAGTTGAATGAAAATGTCGAAGGACGTTTTTGTGTATTCAGCTTATTCTGACATCTCAGTCTCAGTACTTTTATATGTGGGTAAAGGGCGAGGCTCACTTAAAGCTATCTTTAAAGCTTCTAAAAAAAAGAAAGCCGTTTACAACTCCTCTAACGCCGAATTAGAGCGCAGCTCTTGAGGAGGAGGAGGGAAGGGTACTGGAGGGAGCGTATACCTCTCCTCCTCCTCATCCTGTCTGCTATAGTCCTCCCCTCCTCCCTCACGAGGGTCACGTGACTCACGGGGGTCACGTGACCCCTGTGAGGTCAAGTGACAATGACGATGAGGATGACGTCTGATGACGTCATCACGATAACATCACTGATGACGTCATTAGTGTCGTCATCGTGATGATGACAAGGGTGATAAGGATGATGTCACGATGACGTCACTGGTGACGTCATCAGTGACGTCACCAGTGAAGTTACGCGTCCCATAATGCACCGCGCGGTTACGCCGACGCCAAGGGCGACGGCGACGCTGCTCAACCTGGAAACAAGTGCCTAAGAGCAGCGCTCCAAAAAAAAAAAGTGATGTCAGATTTTGCATTTTTTTAAAATAGTTAAAGGGGGGGAAGGGAGGACATCATCCCTTTTCGGTAACCAAAAATGGTTCCCGAAAACACTATTGCTAGCTTTCGGAAACCGTTTTGCACATCCGGTCTGGTACGATAGGCCCTCCGGTACGCACCGCGTGTGTGCGGGTGTTCTGCGGTAGCATACGGACCTTTCGTAGCGGAGGGCCCATCGTGCCGTATCGGACGTGCAAAAAAAAAAAAACGCTTCCCTAAAACTCTCGGTTAAGTCCGACCGCGGCCGACGGTATACGATCCGCTGCATGCAGTCAAGCTGTGCCAAAAGTGCCTCGACACGTCCTTCATCTTCTTAGTGACCGTTTGTTATCACCAGCTAAACTAATCACGCAGTGAATCACTTCGATCCTGCTCTTTTTCTTTTCCTTGAACGATTGGCTGCGTTTACACAGACGTGCCAAAAGCGCGCCGAACTCAGAGGGAACCAATCCCGCGCGCACAGTCACTCTGCGTCTTCCTCTCCCTGCCCAAACGCAGTCCATGTGTCTCGATTCGACGCGCTACGGTCGATGGCGAATCCACGGAAACATCGAACGCCATGACGATGAACTTTTAAGTGCTGTTGAGTGGCTCCATCGTATCACAGCGTCGGCTGCCGGTTGCAGTGAAAGGGAAAAGGAGTGTGAATACGGCGAGCAAGTGTTTCAATATGGAGCGTTTAGCGCGTCGGAACGCAAGGAGGAACACGCCATTCCGACGGCGACATAGAGAACGAGCAGGGTACTTGGAGATGACTAGGCAGCCAAGCCCGGACCATCGTTTATCGAGGTCCGAGGGAAAGAAAAAAGCACTTGGGCGCATTTGGTGGGTGAACAAACACACGAGGTGAGCGAGTAGCGGATGAACTTGCACGCCATATAGTCACAGATGCACGTTACGAGGGCCCCGCAGGGGGCACCTGTGAAAGCAGGTGTTTGGAGAGTGGCGTCTCCACGGACCCCGAGCCATGCGGGTTCGCCCGCCCACGTCTGGCTGTGCGTGGCTTTCCCGTGTCTGGGGAAAAGGGCATCCTGGTGGTTGAGCCGAGCCCGGGGTAGGTTTGGACCCTTCGGGGCCCCCCGGGTGAGGCAATACACCACTTCGGCCCCCGCTTCTCATAGACGGGAGTCCTGGTAAGGCCCGGCCAGGATGATTCAGTCTAGTCGCCACTTCTACTATCCCCTCCCTACTTTCAGCCTTGTCTTCTCCTCCTTTTCACTCTTCTCATTTCTCTCCTTTCCTTTTTCAACTTCTTTGGCGGCAAGGGCTAACCTTGGGTGGCGATAGACACCTTGTCTAGAACCACACTTGGGTATAGAGACTGGGCAGCACTAATAGAGTAACGTCTTCAGCCAAGCCTTTCTTGTTATGGAGCGTTACCTATTCCCTTGTTGGGCTCGGTGGTGGGCGGTGCACCACAGTTTCCGAAAACCCTCCCCATTCATATGGGTTCCAAACTTAAACCTTTTGATCGGCCCCCAAAAGGGTCCGCACCGAAGCACTCAACACCATGAAACAATCTTTTGAACTGCTGAAATTTCCGAAGTTTCTCGTAATGCACTCCGAAGGTGACAAACCGCTTGGCAAACTTTCCCCCTTTCTGGTTTCCAAAGTTCTTGAGGGTGTTATTGGCGCCAATTACAGTGCAAAGAAGATGGGATCTGATGATCTCCTTGTCGAAGTCAATACAAAGCAGCAAAGTGATGCCTAAAAAGCCTACTTTTCAGACCCATCTAAAGGAACTGAAGAGAAAGTGCTCCTAAATCTGCTAATGTTCTCAAGGTACTTGCACACATGTCCTGGGGTTCTGACAGGAGGTGCCTCTTGCGACTCTACAACTCGCTGGTTCGTTCCCGTCTCGACTATGGTGCGGTTGTATATGGCTCGGCACGACCGTCATCTTTAAAGATGCTAGATCCCGTGCATCACCTTGGACTTCGACTTGCCACGGGAGCCTTCCGAACGTCGCCTGTCCCGAGTTTGTATGCAGAGACGTACCAAATGCCACTAGAAAAGCGAAGACAGTACCTCAGCCTACGCTATAGTTATAAAGTCAAATCAGACCCTGAACACCCATCTTTCCGCTGTTTGCAGGTATCTCCTTTTTTACGTCTTTTTGAAAACAAGCCAAGTATAACACGGCCTTTAAGCCTCCGCATTCAAAGTATGTCTGCATCCCTGCAGCTTGAACTTCCCGAGCGTAGCTTGATGACGAGAGTTCGAAGCATTGCTCCTTGGAAGGCGGTGCACTATAGCTGTGACTGGTCGCTGACGAAATACAATAAACGATCTGTTGCGCCACTAGTTCTTCAGCAAGAGTTTATGACCTTGCAAGCTAAGTATGGGGACTATGCACAATTCTTTACTGATGGTGCAAAAACTCCACACTTTGTCGGTTCGGCTGTATATTCAGAACAGTTTGTGAAAGCTCGACGGCTTGACTCTTTTGCCAGCATTTTTACAGCAGAGCTTTATGCTGTGCTCATGGGTATTGAATATATATTAGGCAACAATATCAGGAAAGCTATTTTCTTTGTGGACTCTCAGAGTGCCCTCCTCTCTCTCTGTTCCCTCAGCGATTCTAAGAATCGGCTTGTGCAACAAGTACGTGTAGAGCTAAACCTGGCCTCCCAAATGGGATACATTATCAAGATGTGCTGGGTACCAAGCCATGTGGGAATTTCAGGTAATGAAAAGGCAGATAGGCTAGCAGCCTCTACCAAGGATGCTCTGGCAACACCCATTGGGCTGCCTCAAGAAGATTTTATACCAGTTCTCAAAAGAGCAATTCATAACGCCTGGCAGCTAGATTGGGACAAAGAAATAGATAATAAGCTGCATGTTGTCAAACCACGTTTGGGGGTATGGGAGAGTTCGTACCATAGAGACCGTCGCCATGAAGTTTTAATGTGTCGGTTGAGAATTGGACATTCGCGTGTGACCCATCGCCATCTTCTCTGTGGGGAGGACACGCCACTCTGTGAGCACTGTGGTGAATTGCTAACTATATTGCACATTCTTTGGCACTGCAAAGTCTTTGATCAAGAACGTCGAACAAGCTTCCCTTCACTTTCCGGATTTCTACCCTTTCATCCAGCCTTCTTGCTGGGAGATAAACCTTTAGTCCCCTTCCATCGCATTTTAGATTTCCTTAGAAAAACGGGCTACCTGAACCAGTTATAAATCTTCTGCATAGTAATTCCTTTCTTTTACTATAGACTCTTTTAACCGTTTCTTTGGCGCAGCATGGCCTATGTTGCTTTTGCGCCATTAAACACTTAATAATCAATCAATGAATCACGTTACGAGGGTACATAAATAAAATTTAAAAAAAGAGGATTGCCGCTGCGGAGCCAAGGTCAGCCAACCGGAGCCGTATGTTGGGAGAGTTTGACCAATGGGCGGAGCAAAGACTGCCGACAGCGCCGAACATCCCCCTCCCCCGTGGTTAGAGCGTTAACTAAAAGTGCGACACAGCGTCGACCAATCAGCAGACCTCGAACGTCACAATATTGGAAAACGACATATAAAGCGTGAAGTAGAAGCGTTCACATCCTCGCAGTCAACGGTGATTGCAACTACGCAGTCTGCTCTGCTTTGGAGCGCACGTCCGTTTATTCTACCGCTTGAATATGGATGTGACGAAAACCTCACATGCATGCGTCAAGTTTTCAGTCACCAAGGGGTATACATCTCTTAACTCTAGCGACCCTCAAGACGGCTTAAATCTGTCGAGTCGCATTTTTAGAGCTCACGGCCACCGCTAGGGCTGTTTCGCGGCCTGCGGTTGGCCACGATTCTGGCCAGGAGCTGCTCGCCTATCCAAACCAATGAATGGCCAAACTCTCCCAATACACGGCTCTGCAGTCAGCCAATCGCAGCTAGCAAACGACGACTTCACCTGGGCTACCTAACAAAAGAAAAGAGAAAACACACAAAGGACGTCACAAACACACAACCCAAGCGACGCTCGCGATCGAAAGAACGCAAGAACAAAAAAGGCAAACAAAGCAGCGCCGAGCAGAAACTGCTCGCAGCCAACGATTTCCGAGGTGGCGCTACATTCTGCTCGCAGCGGCCGCAGCGACAGTCGTGCTGCTGATTTCTCCGCGCCCGTTCGCCGAGGTTTGCACTCGAGACATGTTTACGACAACTTTTACTCACTTTGTGTTCGTTCGTTCGTTCCTGGAAAAAGCTTTGGTTCGATTGTATGCCCCGCGCGGTGCTTGCCTTTGATTGCGCATATGCGGCGAATTGTCTTTTTATGCGTTCGTTTCTACTTTATCTATTTTTTCTGTAGCTCTTTTGCTTCGATACGGGGTAGCAGCGTCGGTATCCCCAGGAGAACGCGAACCAAAATATAGATAAAAATAGGCGGAGCGGAAACGTTCCTCTGGTATCGATCCGTGCGGCGCGAACGGTATCTACAGGGAAAGATGTTACGAACCGTTTACGAGATTTTCTGTTTAGACATTGCGGTTCCCTGCTCGCGTATACCCACTGTCTTTCATCTCCTCTCTTTCTTATTTTATTTTCATTATTATTTTCTTTTTGCTGTCTCTCTCGTCATTTCCCATTCGCCAAACGTGGATCGTCTCCCCGAGTCCGGAGTAGTGTCTCTGGTTCCTTATTTGTTTCTTTCTCTGTATGCCCCTTTCTCTTTCTCATTAATATGTATATATATCTTGTGTAACGTGTGTTTCTTTATTACCTCCGCATATTGCCACGATCGTTGGCGCGTCGGGGACTTTTTTGCTTCCCCAGTAAAATATTTGCATGTTGTTTTCTTTTTGCGTTGTGAGAGATTGTGTGACGGTATTATGTCAGATCTCACCCAGTGTCTTCATTGCCACCGCAGAATGCACGAATTGTTATAAAATCGCAAAAAACCACCAACAAAATCAAACATTTTTTTTACGTTTTATGCTTCTTTTCTTTTTCTTTTCTAACTTTAGAGGTCTTTGATATTACTATATGCATCTTTCAAGTTTTCAGACGTGTGGGCGTGCTCATAATAAGAAATCAAATTTCTCGTAACGATTACTTTTTGATGTAATTTTGTAATAAATCAACTACGTTTATTAGGAAGTAAAATCGCGGGAGCAATTTGTTAATTTTGAAGTGCCTAGAGTTACTTGTAGCAGTTACTATTTCCTCCATTTCTAGTCGATACCCTTTGTTTCATCTACGTCTACGAGATCCTTGAACCAAGCCTTAGACAGGAGATGCCTAACGAAAGTTGGGTTCGAAGACGATTGGTAATTCGGTGATTCTAAAATCGATATTGGACATATAAAAACAACTTTAGTAGAACCGGTAAAAAAAAACAATCACATTTTGAATATTTTAAGTCACCGGAGAAGGAGCGGTTAGATTTTTGAGCAACGGGCCAGTCACTTTTCTTCTCGAGTAATTGAGTAAGCTATATTTCGATTACGTTTAGCTCAGAGTAATTGTAATTGCAATCGGTTACTTCTTCGGGTACCGCGTTCGAGAGATAAATATCTGCAGTTTTTTTACCCGCTACGCAATCTCTACCCTGGATCGTGTTAAACACGTTAGCTGCAACACCTCAAAGACTGCACCATAGCCACCAACAACTGAAGAAATGCGG
>JAZHYW010054167.1:0-36231 GCA_037355805.1 Ixodes ricinus | reverse complement strand
TATACCTGTTTTGGGGCTGGCGGAGCGTGCGTCTTTCATTCGGGGAGTCACGTTACGGAGGTTCGTCGACTCCGCCGCGTCGGCTCGGCTCTGTTTACGCTTCAACGGTGCCGCTGCTGTGCCGCCGCTGTCCGCACAAGAAGCGAGCGCGCCGCCACGCCGCCTCCTTCGGAGGACGAGAGCCTCATCTCTTCGCCCATCGAAGCATGAGGAGCGCGCGGTCCGCTCGGGTGGAAGGAAACACTCGGGCCGAAAATGGCCACTCGTGGTCTTCTCCGATGGAATGGCAACGATGCGTCGTGCCAGGGTTGGTCAGGCGGGTCGGCGGCAGACGGAGAAAGAAGAGGGAACCTAATTCCCCTTGTGTATACTCACCCTCCCTCGAAATCATCGTCGGGACCCCAAATTCCGTAACGTGATGTGGTCTAGCGTAATAGGCAGTAATGGGACCTCTTCGACGGATTCGGTGCAAGGGCTCTATAGAGACACTGACAACCCAAGGAACGCAGCGCGTGGTTGGTCTTCTTATCGCTCCACGGCGAATGAGAGTGTCACATCAGTTGATAAGAGGCGAGCCGGAAGAAGAAATCGCTAACGTGTGATCACCATTGGCCGGGCCCTGGTCCATAGACTCGTCAAACACAAAGTTGGAGCCGTGAGGTCGCGGAACGCGCCGATCGGACTTGGGCGTCGAAATCGTGGCGTCATCGTCGCGAGAGTCCATTCGGCGCTCTCCACAAACTTCGGTCCAGTGGCTTTGAGTTTGACTAGTCTAAAGGGTTCCAGGTAGGAAATTCGCTATTCAGAAAGGTCATATTTACAGCGCATATCATCCGAGCAAAAGAAGTGCTGAGTCACTGGGCGGCGGACGCATGCGTGGCGTCTCATATTTCGTGGAAGAGAGCTACTGCGCGCGCTCAGAACGCCTTCCACAGTCCGGTAGACAAAGATGGCAGCGCCCAGAAGGCGATCATTGGAAAAGTTCTATATACACCTTTTCCACAAGGGCGCAGCCATCTTGAATGTCGTCACTTCTGGTATGCGGTGAAACATCGTTTGATCTCTCCACGCCGCTCGGAAGGTGTTAACGAAAACTGCGTGATTGTCACACATTCTTGTTTTGCCTCACCTATATTTTCTCGCATATTCCAGGTTGAAATGTTTTATTATTTTTTCGTCCACCATACCAGATACGGAACCCACGTGACTGAGAACGACAGGAAACAGAAAATGTCACTGATCGAGAGCTCAAAAAGCGAGGGGTAGTGCCGAGTGCCGTATATCTGATTATCGCCGCGCAACCAATGATATTGCGGCGTTGTCAGATTAGAACGTCTAAAGGCCGGTTCACACAACACCGTTTTCCTTGTTCTCTTACGTTACGTATAAGTCGTCAAACGATTCGTAGGAAAACGGGGCTGTGTGAACTGCCCTTAAGAATATAAATCGCAGAGCAAAAAGAAGCGTGAACACAATAGCTTCGTTCGATTTACCTGCAGCACCTCCTGCACCGGTGTAGAAAAGTGTAAGGCAGTGTACTTCCGGTGTGTGCATTGAGACATGACGAAAAGTAGACCACCCTACAGGTGTGTGCATTGAGACATGATCAAAAGTAGACCACCCTACACTTTTCTGCACCGGTACAGGAGGTGCAGGTAAATCGAACGCAGCTAATAAGTCACACCTGCCTTAGATTGTCGGGGACTAAATAAAATCTAAAAGAACGCGGACCACGAGTTGACACTGCAGATGCACTCCAAAATTACCGTGCGCACACTATCTCCTAGACCAGTGGTTCCCAACCGTAGATGTTTCGCGGTCCCCTTGTGGATCGGCGGAGATGATGGAGGACCCCGTTCGCGGTCAGGGGAAGGTATAGGTTAATTATGATAATGATATAATAAATGGATATAACTAAGAAGGGCTAGTGTAAAGTAGCCTTCACTCATTGACATACACACGAGAAAACTCACTCGAAAATTAAAACGTTCCTTCTCCATCTAAAAAAAAAAAAAGAACAGCTTTTATTGCTGGGTTTGAGTGATGAGGCAGGTCTTCGCGGACCCCTAGAATACCTTCGCGGACGCCCATTTGAGAACCACTGTCCATAGAGACCAACACCACTTAGATGCAAGGCCTTGGCACTCTTCCCTCTCACAATAGTAAACGTAGCCCTAGATGTCCGGAGCCCTATATTCGCTGATGAGGTCACGCGAATATGATAACAAATGTCAGAGAGGAAGCGAATCAACGGTAGCGCTGCCCGTTATCAGATGTTTAGTGTAGCGTTATGGAGGAGAGTAAGCGGGCCTTTCGAAGAACCAATCACTGCAATTAACAAAGCTAGTTCAGCGAATGACAAGGTCTAAAGTGATTTTTTTTAATGTAAAAAAAGAGAGTACAATCGCGGACGACAATATGAGCTGAAACAGACCTTAGGGCTACTTTGGCTGCCAGTTTTTTGACAGAGCTGTGGTCCAAACTAGGAATGGAGTGCGAAGTTCAGGTCCCCGCATTATTCGGAAAATGTAGCAATATATAACTTTTTGGGACTTCAGAAAGAGAGCTGGCTCGGGTCGTTTTTTTCAGCTCATAGATATTGTTCACAGGGGTATGCGCTGTGACCGTAACGTTGCACATGCTCACGTCATGCGTTTACATTATCGCAGACTTCGTCTTTTACATACCTTTGACCTCGTCACTCGCCGAGCTTATTCACTGGCTCTGTACTTGGTTTTATCTTTCGAGAAACCGCAGCGGACGTTACGAACCATTCGAGCCAATCCAGCGCCGGAGAAAGGATCACATGACCACAAGTCGCTGCGCCCCTCTCGAAGGTCACGTGACGCACGCATGCCACGCAAGACGTCTTCGTCCCATTGTAAGGTGAAACAGAGATAGACGCTTTGAGGTAGCTGTGCATGGGTGCCGCCATAACCGACCTTCAGTTGCCGTTCCCTCTCTATTCAGTTCGCTAACATCATTTCATCATTACCACAACAGGACAGGTTATTGTCCACTTTAGGTACTACTGTGTCCTTCTTTTCAGCATAGGCCTTCGTGGATGCTCGGCAACGCCCGCTTCAGTGGCTCGGCATCTCGGTAAGACATGTGAAGCTCGGCAATGGCGGCTCAACTGGGTGCGTGTGTAAAGCGTCTATAGGAGTGCTCGGGGGTAAAGCAGAGTCACCGGGGAAAGTATATAGTATATATGCATACGTAGACGCATGCGTGCACCAGTAATCTTTTCTGCTCGCTGCCTTCTTTGTCTGCTGGGTTACGGGGGACGCGTTCTGAGCATGCGCAGTGGCTCTGTTCTGCAGTATGTCAGACGCCGCGCACGCGTGCACAACCCACTGACTTGGCATTTTTCGCTTGGGCAATACGCGCTGGAGAGGTGTATTCGCGGCATCTGAAGCGCAGTTCGGTACGTTATCTACCTGTCGAGACTGGTTATAACGAAGTCGGTTATAACGAAATAGCGGCTACAGCGAAGCGATCACGATCTCCCATTCCCTTGTGCACTTCGTTGACCGAATTCGGTCATAACGAAATAGCGGATATAGCGAAGTGATTTCCGATTCCCGTTGACTTCGTTATAACCGGTCTCGACAGTATACTTCGTTTCAGCCCAAGTCCGGACGCAGCAGGCGCTACGAACTGATAGGAGCGATCGAACAGCGTGAAAAGCGCAAGTTACTGGGCCCTCCCTGTGCGTGATTGGTTTAGCGATGATAGAACACGTACAGGAAGATGACGAACACCCTGCTCCTGCTCAAGAAGCAGACGACTTGTTCTCCGCATAGTCGCTCACAGGTGAAGAAATAAAGGAGGTGACTTTTTAGGTTCGCGCTTTTTGCTTGGTGGTTCGTTCTTTCGGCATTCTTATTGGTTGATTGACTGCGGAGTGATCATAAGATGCTCGGAACTTGGCACGCCCTGCATTTCCTAAGCTGTGAGAGAGGCGTTCCTGAGAAAATAGAACCGTGTTTTTTGGCCTGCGGAAATAAACTATATACATATCACAAAGCTTAATAAGTAACTGCAAAGAAAAAAAGTGTATTTTTAAACATCCTAATTGGGACAAGCATGTCACAAAACAATTATTCCGCCAAAAACAAAATTTTTAACAGCAATATTTATTGCGCGAGACTGATTTTAGCTTTGCGGCTATTTCGTCCGTTTTATATCGCGCGCCATAAAGTTGGTATTATACGTCACGTAGTGGCTGCTATACGTCACGGACTGACGTATAACAGCCGCTCTGCGCGCGTCGAAAGAGCGGGAGTTTCAAATCTGTAGAAGTTGTGACTCCGACTAAATTACGTCCTATGGCGTAAATATTGCTAGAAAAAAATTGTTTTTTCGCGGAAGATCTATTTTGCGACATGTTTGTCCCAATTAGGCCGTTTATAAAAACACCTTTTTTCTTTGCAGTTACCTTTGTTCTAGGAATGTACGCTATATCGCTACCTTCCGTCCATACGCAGCGATGCTACGAATGGGACCAAGTCAAGCAGCGTCAGAAGTTTGATAAGCTTGTTCTGTTTCGATGGTATCAGGAATGAAAACACTGAAACATTACGAACACCATGATGGTGCATTTTTGACGCTATGCGATTCGTCATATAACCGTAGCATCATGCGTCTGGACAGAAGGTGAAACGAAGTATAGCTTGGGATAGAACGGCTTGAGAACGAGTTTCATGGATCAAAAGATAATTGAAACAGACGAAATTTCTTTGTGAACCAAGGTCCACCTAGGCCTAAATATCGTCAAAAACAAAAGCTGAGATCGTGGACTCATGTGTTATTTATATCAGTGAAAAACAATTGTCAGCAAGAAAGATAGCATTTTTTTTTCTTTTCTAAAAAGTTTTTTTTTAATCTGAAATAATTTTTAAGGGCTTTCACAAATGTAATTTCTCGTTTTGACGATATTAGGCTTAGGTGCACGTCGGATCATGGAGAAAGTTCGTCTTTCTCAATTATCTTTTGATCCAGCTAGGTAACATCCTCTTCCCAAACTTTCGGGTTCTATCCCAACCACTAGAGTCACATTCTCAACGAGTTCCAGCTTCCTGCGATGCGTAGTTCATTTACGCGGCCTGACAAACGCGGCTCTCTTTTCTTGGGAACGCACTGTATTCTGAGGCTCGCCATTCGCTAATATTCTTTCGACGTTCGCGGTGATTGTTTTTCATCGAGGTTTGCAGGAAAGTGAACACTTAAATGTTTTAGGCAGCGGTCCCACTGCTCATGCATCGTACAAACGACAGTCTGCAGACACTGTCTAAGGCGTGTTTTTTTATTTATTGATACTACCTGCAACCATGGGGCAGCCAGTACCGAAACTCCCAGGCTGAAGGTGCCAAGATGGCGGCTCAGTCTTTCTTCTTTTCTGTGGTCACCATGAGCGTTTAGAAAGCATGTTTTTGCGTAAAAACAAACGGAGAAAGCTCTCTTCGTGTGAACTTTTATTGGAGATGAGTGCAGAACGGCAGGAGCGTAACGTTTTCATAAAGTTTTAGTTTACAAGGTTTTGCGACACAATTAAAATTGTTTTTATACAACCATGTATCATCACCGGTGATTTCAGGTAGCGTGTTCCGACCTGGGCGCTATCCTAACTTCGGTAGTATTTCGTCGCGCATCCGGTTGGGAACCAGGGGTTGGCAGTCCTGAAACCCTTCCCACCGTATATGTTTCGGCGCCAAAATGGACGATCAAAGCTAAAATTGAACAGTAACAGCGGACGCTATCAAATGCGATACTCTGGAAAGCTAAAATTGAACAGTAGCAGGGGACGCTATCAAACGCGATACTATAGAAAGCTAAAATTGAACAGTAACAGCGGACGCTATGAAATGCGATACTCTGGAAAGCTAAAATTGAACAGTAACAGTGGGACGCTATCAAATGCGATACTCTGGAAACATTCAGTGACTCTAGGGCAGCCAAGGTAGGAAGATACATTGTTCAATGTCCACGACAAAGCAACAGAAATAAAAATAGCGCAACAGTAAAAAGACAACAAAAAAACAACAACAAAAACATTACATTACAGGAACACACACTGTGCAGAATATTATCCTTTTAAGGGGGTGTCAAGGCCTGAAACATCTAATCTCTCACGATTCATTTATCAGGACTATATAAAAGGATGTCACACAATTTGAAGAGACACTTTGTTGGGGTGATGAATTCCAATCATGGATAGTAGGAGGAATATAAGAGTATTTGTAACACCCAGCCCTGCACATTATTTCAGTGATTGATTTACTGTGTTTATTTCTTGAGACCCTAGAGGCGTTAAAGTGAAAGTAATCTTGACGGTCTAAGTTTTGGCTTTTATTTATTGCATTAGAAATAAACTTCAGTCCATTGATCTTTCAGTGTTTTTGTAAAAGGGGAATACCGGCCTGAACAAAGTTTCGAAATTAAGGTGTTCCTGCCATAATTTTTCAAATATAAATCTTAACGCCTTCTTCTAAATTCTTTCTAATTTTTTTAATATTAGATTTAGTGCGCGGATCACAGACAGCGTCCGCATACTCAAGTAAAGATGTAACAAATGTTTTATACGCAGTTAGTTTAGTTGCTGCTCGAGCAGTCTTTCAGTCTTCTTTTTAACACCCAGAATTTGTTCGTTGCCTTTCGGGTAATAAAGTCAACATGAGCAGAGTTCCAACGTACACATCTGAAGTTATTTTTTAGTTCTATAGGTATTAATATTCGCATACCGTGGTCATAGTTGTTTCTTGAAGAGTGTAACGAAAAATTCAGTGGGTTTCTTTTCCTGGCTATCGTCATATGCGCACATTTTTCGTTATTATAGGAGACGTTTGCCAATCGTCACCATTCAGAAATCATGTCAAGACTCTTGTTTAGGACGACTTGGTAATCTGGGAATTTCACTTGCTTATAAATTACGCAATCACTCGTATGACGGTCTTGTCACATTGGTTATACAGAAACAGTTTGCATACCGTTCTTTTTGTATGATGCATATGAGCGGTCGGACATGCGGCTTTAGTGCAAAAATGCTATTTCCGGGCATTAGTTATTTTTTTTTATGCTTTACAAAGTAATTACCTATTAAACACTTCTCTCTTTTTTTCATTTTTTTGGCTTAGGAATGTGTACATAAGCGTTCAAGCGCGGAAGAAATTTCCATGAATAAGAAAGAAGTGGAATAAAATATCAGTAATAAAGAGTAATAAAGTAAGCAATAAACCCGAAAGAGAATTAGTTCGCGATCACCGCAAACATTCGTTACAGCAAGCGCACGCGGCCCAGAACGTATCCATTTGCCCGTGAATAAGATCATTACTATAATTATAACGCGCGAGAGACGCGACCATTTTTTTCTTCTTTCCTTCTTTCTGTCCCGACGTATATCCAGGTTGCATGGTCGTTGAGCGTTCTCGGTCAGAAACGTGAACGCCATGCCCTCGCTTATATAGTCGCAGGGTGGCCGGTGTTTAGACGATTTCTTTCTCTCGCGTGACTGCAATTACTGCTCTACGACTGGAACATAAAAGAAAAAAAATATATCTATATATCTATATGTGAAATTAAAGACTAAGGGTAGTGCTGCAGCGAAACAATTTTTCCGCTCGGTTTGTTAACGTGGAATGTGCTCGGAATACTTTCTTGTACTTCTTTTCTTGCCTCGTTTGTGTGGGTGCTTGAGAAAGTTGAATAAACCATTGCGCAAATTCCTGAGCACCAAAAAGCATGCTTATTATTTTTTTTATAGTTTCACGCGATGCACGTGCTGGCGTCTACAGCAGTGATCTTTCGAGGAAAGATCTCAAACGAATGACACTTTTTTTTTCGCATGCACTCGTCGTCGTCGCTTTATTTTAGTCATTTTCAATACTTCCTACAAGGCATGCGCGTTCAACTCGTGTGACTGCATTCCCAGCATGCTTATTGGAGCCTGGAAAGTTTGCAAATCGTCTATTGCGGCAATTGTTTTCATTGGTTGTCGACACAGAAAACGTACTTTGTATCGTAAAGACCGCGCGTGTACGCACTAAATACTTGACGATCTGCCCGTGGGCTCGAATCGTAGCAACGGGAGCTCTATAGGCCTTATCTCAAATCGCTTTTTGCGCTTACGCAAATATAGCTATTGCACAACAAATGTGTCTGTAATTCTCTGAACTGCGCAATTCTCGGGGGCCCCTGTTCGATCAAAATCTATAGTCGGTGACAGGTCAAGAACGAAGTGGAAGCTCCTCCCACCTCTTTCCACTTCAGCGGAGCGAACGGTGGAGAGGAGGTCGCCTCCTCTCCATCGTTCGTTCCACTAAAGTGGAAAGGAGTGGAGGAGCTTCCACTTCGTTCTTGACCTGTCACCGACTATAGTTTACGACAAAGCAGAAACTGTACAGCGAAACAATGAAACCACGCATTACCGAACACTAAGGCTGAACTCCATGGAGCGAATTATGCGACGAATAACGGCGAACGCCGCCCGACAGCACGCTCGTTTTGCGCGCGACGTAGCAGCCACTGTGTTGATTCCACGCGCAGAGCAAATGCCGCCGGCAAAAATTCGTCGGTTATTCGCAGCATATTCGTCCCATGGAGTTCAGCCTTAGCGATCTGGAGCACTAAATGAGCTGCGCTTAGAGTATCGGCACCCGCCTCGACGTTAGCTGTGGATGCCGCCATATTGGGGCTTGTGCAGGAACAGACGGAACTGCAGATCGTCGCGATTCAAAAGTCGACTTCCTCAGCATTTGATTGGAGGTGTT
Source organism: Ixodes ricinus (assembly GCA_037355805.1). Taxonomy (NCBI): domain Eukaryota; kingdom Metazoa; phylum Arthropoda; class Arachnida; order Ixodida; family Ixodidae; genus Ixodes; species Ixodes ricinus. The sequence continues at coordinate 27,463 of JAZHYW010054167.1, read as the reverse complement.
AGGAAGCTCATGTAACACTGCTTTTCCTGTCGCGGACTGTTTAAACTTTTGTGGAGGACGGAAAAGCGTTTCCTGTGATTTCAGATAAAGCTTCAGATAACTGGCAACCATGATTTTAGGCCACAATATGGCCAAGTGTCGTTACTCTGAAGCGTAGCTTATTTAGTGGCTCTCGGGCGATCTACACACCTGCATCGAGTCCGACCGGATGCAACTGCAACGGCTTGCGACGTACCGGTTGCTATGGCGACACTTACGACAAGCCATTGGGGAGGCACGGTGCTGCATGACGTCACGCAGAGCGACGCGGTCGACGCAAATCGGTGAACCAGCATTAAGTCTCCGCCAAAAATTTTGCGCTAGCGATCCGGACCAGACACTATAGTTTCAGAACTAACTGTTATATTATTCAGTAGTTACAAGTGAGATGTTCTGAAACTTTCGACGTGAAAACGCGGCCCGTTTCTCGTAGCTGACGCCATTCAACATCATTAGTCGCGTGACCTTCGTCATTCGCCATTTTGATCATTGAAAATCTCCGGAAATCGCTTATAGGTTTTAAATAAGATAACGGTTAGTTATGAAACTTTGGCATCTGATCTTTCACCGCTAGTGCTACATTTGGGCGAAGGCTAAGCGTTCGGCGGGGCGTATAGATTTTTTTTTCGGGGACGTCTTTTACATTGCGCTACATCAACAACGGGAGCAGGTGATCATTTTTTTTTCTTTTAATTGAAAGGGCAAAATAAGAGCTACTTTTGTGGTGGAAAGTGCTCACCTCGGGCACTAACCTAAGCGGTAAAGTTTCGTGCTCGCCATGACACTTTCGAAGTAAAGTGCAGAAAAAGCGCCGACGCCGTGTTTGCGCTGACAGGGTCGCGCAGTGTACGTTCTTGTGGTGCACAATACACTGCTTGCGAAACGTATCCCACCTTTCATTATAAATCCTAGTCAAGGCACGTGACCTTCACCGAGTGTTGTCTAGGACCCACATAATCTCATGCAGTATATAAACCTAAACAGCTCGATCGAAGAGCCCAGGCTGATCTGGGTACCACATCGTTTCGTGGAACACTTTTCGTGTATACGTTTTATAAACATTCGTTTTGGTCGATACTAACGCTTCATCGACACTCGTTACGCGAATTGCATGCTGTGTGGACATTTCGTCGCGCGTGTATCACTGGGGCGAGTGTTAAAGGACGGTTCACGCATACAGGTGCGGGAATACGGCCCTGATGCAGTTCTGGCTTGCACGTGACTTATCGTCGATGCGGTTTAATTCACAATGGTGCACGTGACTTATCGCCGACGTGCTTTACACAGTGGTGAGCGGCGATACAGCGCGATGCATCGCTGCTCAACCGACAACTAGGCACAGCATCAGCGCCGCATATGCGTCTTTTTCAGCGCCGTATATGTTCAAACAGATCTTAACCTGCCCGGCAGACCCGTTCACGCCGCTTCGCGACGACAGTCTGCGGCGGCTCATTACAAAATTGCTAACCCACCTGGCCGACCAGTACACGCCCGCTTTGCGGCGAAAGTCTGAAGCCTGATTCACATGGTGCGATTCATCTTGCGATTTCGCAATAGCAACGTCGCTCGTGCAGTAAAAAGTCCGGGGAAGCTGCGGTGCCTGACGTCGCAGCTGCGAATTCGCAAGCAAAATCGCACCGTGCGAATCGGGCTTCAGACGGCTCATTACAGAAAAAAAGCTAATTTGAGCTGTCTATGAAACGTGTGCATGAAACGATCTTTCGATGAAACGTCGTTCGATGCACTGATTGCCACCGGTCTGATGTCACGTGAAGATATCAGTGTACTCCTGTAATGTTCACCAAAACATTACGGGTTCCCGGCAAAGCGTGGCTATAACACTTATTTCATTCCATTATGCCCGGCTTTGTTTGACTGAAGTCGGTATTTTAATAATTGCGCGTATTCGGTTATGCTGGGAGCTCCGAGAAAAGGGAACAGTGTTTTTGGCCCGGGTAAATGAACTATGCAATGCAGAAAGTTCAAACTCCATGAGAATGTGACGCTGGCGGTTGGGATAGAACGCGGAAGTTTGAGTACATGACGTTACCTGGATCGAGAGATAAATGAGGAGAAACAAAAATTTCTCCATGAGCCGACGTCCACTTAACCCCAATGTCGTTAGAACAAAAGATGACATTATGGGCACTTGTAGCATCTATTTCAGTGAAAGAAAGTTGTCAGCAAGAAAGAATACAGTATTCTCTTTCTTGCTGTCAAGCTTTTTTACTGATATAAATCCCACGAACGTTCAGAATATAATTTGCTTGTTTTGACGATATTAGACTTGTGGACGTCGCGGCTCAGAGAGAAATTTCGATTTTCTCAGTTATCTTTTATTCCAGGCAACGTCATGTTCTCAAACTCTCGCGTTCTATCCCATCCGCTATAGCTTCACATTCTCACAGAGTTTGAGATTTCTGCGACGCATAGTTTATTTATCCGGCTTAAAAAGCACAATTCTTTTTCTTTCCTTTGCCTAGAATTTCCTTTACTCTAATAAAAAGGGTATATTCTTACACCCCTTGTCACTGTACGACACCCCAAAACTTCAGTTGGATGTACAGCGCACTGACGTTGTACCGACGCTACCAAATTTCACGAGCGGCTTGATAGCCGAGTCGTACAACTTATTAAAATAGCTAATGTAAGTGTGACGGACTGCGAAAAAGTGATCTGGGTTTTTCTTGGCTAAACTGCAAAACCTCTTGTTTTGGGGTTTTTTTTCCTGTAGACTTTGATACGTACTTTAGCTGTTTAATATGTTATATCGCACCGTCATCAACCCTCTTGCAAAAGTTGGGGCAGTCAGTTCGACGTCAGCGAACTGATGTTTGAAGTGTCGTATATGTGACAAGGGGTCTAAGAATGTACCCTTTTATTTTTAAAGTGATACTATCGTATGAACATTGTCGTACTACACTTGAGATTCCAACATTTGTTCTATTTCTATATGTGACAAAGTTGTTTATCGTATCACGTAAAAAATTCTCACCGCAAAAATAAACTACTCATATCCCGAACGCTCGGTCTCTGTCCAAATGTAGCTTTAGCGGTTCGGGTAATATGTCAAAGTTTCAGAACTTACTGCTATAAGACTCACAATTTATAAGCATTTTTAGGAAATTTTCAATGAGGAGGTGAGACCCGTTCCCAGCAGCAGACGCAATTCACATCCCCCAGCTGCTATTTCTTTTACTAAAATTTCCCAAAATCGTTTATAACTTTGGAATCAGATAATAGTAGTAAGTGCTGAAACATTGTCATTTGGTCCCAACCGATATCGCTTTATACCTGGGCGATGATTGACATCGTACGGCGAGGCGTAGTTTATTTTTGCGATGAGAACACTGTTCTCTTTTCTTTCAAACACCCAGTACTTCACTCATCGAAAGTACGCTGAAGAAAAACACTTATCTCAATGGCAATTCTTGCCGTTATAAAATTTTATACCGCGAACCTTAGGTGGCGTGTCTCTAGCCAATTAACCGTTCAGCGCATGGAACTCTTTCCATGATGTCACATAGTAGGTGATAATCTACCAATAGTAGGGTTCGTTTTAGACGATGGAGTTCAAATGTGTTATCACTCTATTCGTTGATATGAGGATTCGTTTATATAACTTACGCTCATGGGTAGGCCACTTGCAAACCTGTCACAAAAAATATTCAAAATGCATTTCTCCGCAAGGTTATCTTAGTGCGCTTGTGCTTACAGCTAATTATGTAAAAAAACCGGGGGAATATATAAATATATATATATATATATATATATATATATATATATATATATATATATATATATATATATATATATATATATATATATATATATATATATATATATATATATATATATATATATATATATATATATATATATATATGTACGCCCGTGCCGGGGTTAAAGCGGGTGCGCGGGAACGTTGAGAAATAAGAGCCCCTCAAGTAGGAGTGCCTTCATACACACGCGCGCTTTGCTTGAGTGGTGACATCTCAGCCATTTTTACGCCCAATCGTTTTTTTATGCATTTTGAAGTAAGCTCAATCCGGTGTCTCGAGCGCGTAGCTTGGCTAATGCAAAACGCCATTTTCAGCGCCCAAGTCAAGCAACGAGTGCGCGAGAGCGTCACGCTGAACATTCAGTGCAACAATGGATGTCTTCACCCATGAGACAGACAGACATGTAGGCACCCTACCCCTCAAGTAATCAAAATATTATCGGGCAAAGCAGACACATTTGAACTATTTAGTGCAGTGCCGATATAGAGTTTCATTCGTAAATACAGTGTAACGAGACAAAGACTTACTAAAAGGGCTTGTGTTACTCGATAAGGTATAATGGATTTGTCGTGTTTCATTCTGGCTGCATTATCGCAGTTTGACAAGGTAATATATTTGTGAATACCGATAAGATAATGACCATGTAGCGAGTGAAAAGACGATTTCATCCGAGTCAATATCATCCTGGTACTTATAGGCAGAAGGTTTGCAGCGCAATTCAGTAGGGAGATAGCAATTGAAAATAAATCGGACAGTTTTGCTTTACATGCGTACAATTTTGTATATGTTTCGTAGCGTGAATAGCTCCCAAAATGGCCTTGAATATTCAATCGTTGGTGATATCAGTTACTTATGTACTGTCAACTCGAGCTCTGGACCGGCAAATTCCAGCTTCCATCTGTGAGTCCAAAGCATTTTTTTGGCGTTTTATTGGAAACGTCTTTATGTGTGCATTCCAGTTCAGATTCGATTGCAAAAGAATGCCTAGGTATTTGTACCACAGGACATTTTTTGAATGGAATATCCTCAACACTATAGATTAACTGTGCTGGGAGTTTTCCCCGCGTTATATTCATCTACAAAGTTAGTTTAATTCTACTTGCAAACCATCACACCAGCGTGACAATTTTTGTAAATGTTAATTTTTTCTTCTTCGGATCATCGGATGTTTGTATTTCTGAATAGGTAATCGTATCATAGACAGGAAGTTTAATTTTGACTCCAGCTTCAAATCCTCGGCTCATGCCACTGATATATAGGATGAATAGCAGCGGCCAAGAACAGACCCTGAGGCACTCATGGTATAAGTGATAAGTTTCTGACATTGTATTATTCAATTGCAGAAACTTGTCAGAATTAAATATTGTTAAAAATTCACTTCAGTTTATCAACTAACTTTCGGTGAGAAACACGGTCGAAGGTCATGGCAATATCCAACAGCACTATACATCTATACCGGCCCGCCCTTGTCGATGCATGGAGTTAGGTTGTGGGTTTGTTCAATTAGATCTGTGACTATTGAGCGGCCTCACCTAAAATTATGCTGATCACTTCCTAGAACATAATTTCCTCACCAAAAGTTATAACGTGTTTTACGGAGGACATGTTCAATGATTTTACATTTGAAACTTGCGAGTGAGATTGAACAATAGTTTCTTATATTTCTTCTTTCTCCCGGTTTCGACATCGGAGCTATCTTTTCAGTCTTTCAGCCACGTGGAAAGCAGCCACAAGATAGCGATATTTCTTCTTTCTTTTAGTTTACAGAGGTTAATTAAAGAAAACATTATTCTGCATAGTTTCTTGAGACTATGTCTGGGACCCCATCAGGCCAAGGCGACTTTTGGGCATTCGTAAGTTTAGAAGCTAATCAGAAATGCACTTTTGATTTCTTTCGAATATCACCAATACCTGCAACCGGTGATGCGCGTATTTGACAATGTGGAATGTTTCTATTATCACGTTTCAAAAAGTTGACAAAAAAACAAACAAAACTAATAATTACTGCGTCGCTCTCCCACCTCGTGGGCAAAGTACCATGCATATGCTCATTCCCTGTCGGGAAGATATATAATTTTTTTTTAATTTTAAGGTTACACTAAATGTAATATACATGTATCTATTTAAAAAAAGTGAGAAAAAAATAACATGAATGTCAAAAATACCGTAAAAATCAGTCTTATCTTTTTCCGCGCTATCATATCATGCATGTCTGCGGAGTTTCTCCGCAGACATGATAACAGAATTATCCGCGGACACGCCCCGAGAATGTTTCCAAGCACGTTTGCTTCATATGTCGTACAAGGTGTTTATTATTATTTGTTTTTCGAAAAGATTATTTTAAAAGAAATGGGTGGGTATGAGTCAGACGAGTACCGTCTTCGCCACGTATTTTTCCAGGCTCGGTGGACATTAGATGAAGAGATAATCGTCAGCATTAGCCGAATATTTAACTAAAATCGGTTTATTATTATTATTTTATTAAAATTATTTACTTCAGTCGCTTTAGTTACGTCGTCACTTGCGTCGTCGCGGTGCACCCACCGAGGCACACGCTGCCGCCGTGTCCTCGGTGGGTGCACCGAGTGGCAATGACCGCGTTTATCTTCCAAGCGTCATTGTGAGTAGGGCTTGCGGCGCTCTTTTCTTCAATTTTTTTTTTAAAAATCGGGCTAAAAATGAACGCGATAAATTGATCGATTAATATCTCAAACACCAATATACTTTTTCGTAAATCATTTAAATTTGATCTGGCCGCTAATAGTAGTTACCGTCAATACTGCGATGGCAACATGACCCCTAAAAGCAATATTAAAAAAAAGCTAATTAACGTATTTGAGTTAATTAGCCAACTTACCCTGACGAGCATCCCCTCATCTAATGTCCGCCGTACCTGATGAATACAATATGAAAACAGGCGTTTGTCTAACTCTCACCCTCCAACCAAAAAAGAAAAAAAAAAGAAAAAGAAGATCGAATAAAATTAAACGTTTTGCATACGTAAACGCTTCGAGCATGCCTGCAGGCAGTTTTTGTATGACCAATGTGACGTCACACAAGGAAGGCCTGAGACTGTGTCTGCAGAGTTCTTATATATCGTACAAAAGGCAGATCTGCATACAAATTCAAACGCGAGTCACCGCGAGATCCGTCTGCTTCGAATGTCGCGGGGCAACGAGTTCAGGAAGAAAACTTGGCATACATTCGATAAGCCCATATAAAGTGGCGGCCCGCCATAGATCCTGGCAAGTTTCTTGGCCCTATTTTTTACACAAAGAGAACTACGCTTTGTAATTTTACAAGAAAAAACCGACCTGTGAAATACACCTTTGACGAAAAGTTTAGATGGCTACGTGCAAGCGTCGATTTTTACGGTCCATTTTAGATCGAGCCTGGTGACCTGAACCACCCTATATTTGCGGTGACTCCAGTTTCCAGACCGTCTTTTGTATGATGTAGGAGCAGTGTAACCCCCGGCTTGAGATGCCTCAACGTCTTTTGTTTGGGTTGATGTCAACCTTTGCAGTACCCGATGCCTACAGCACGCGCTCACGGGGAAAATACAAAGAAATCGTCGAGAACAAAATGTCGCCATCCGTATATTGGCGACGTGAGCGATCGAAAGCGTGGCGGCGGTCGGTCTGCCACGATTGGCCGAATGCTGACTATGACGTCAGCAAAGGGTTTCTCATCGACGGGAATAAGAGTAATGTGATAAATTAAATTTTGACGGTGTTGGTGGTGCTGGTTTTAGAGCGCAATGATTTCAAACTTCCACCATGCTTTTTAAAAACACCATCGAACTTGTTGTTCGCAAGGTAATTATTACAGAAGAGGGAACCATAGGGGGAGGGCGCCACCGAAACATCTCGGCACAGTCAGCGCCACGAGCGCGTGCAGGGACACGCTCTTTTACGCGCTTCAGAACACACACACACACACACGCACGCACACGCACGCACGCGCACGCACACACACACACCCCCCACACACACACACACACACACACACACACACACACACACACACACACACACACACACACACAAGTTTTGGAACAAAATGTCCAGATGTCATCTCCCTAAGCAAAGCGCGCGGAAAGGCACCCTAACCCCGGCACTATAAAAAAAAAAAAAAACTTCGTTTCAGCTTGGGTCCAGACGCAGCCGATGCTACAAGCACGAGCGTGTGGCCCTGAACAGTGCCTGTACTGCACGAGCGCGCGTGCTTGGCAGGGACGCTGGAAGCCCGGAGCTCGCGCTTGTAGCATCGGGTGCGTCTGGACCCAAGCTGAAACGAAGTTATAAAGCCAATCCTTTCTTGTTCTCTAAAATAGTTCATAATTGGGAGAGCCGATCGAATGATAGCCCCATCGATGTGTTTGCGTTTGTTTTGCCAAGTATAGACTTTTCCAATGTTTACGGAAATCACAACCCAGCGTGCGATCTTCACAGCTCAGCACGTGCGTGTTCGTCGCTTCCGAAAGCGAGCAAAGCACGCGCCATACGCACGAACACTCAAAATGGCACCGGCCACACGCTCTTTTTGGAAGGTCTATACCATCAAATGCGCCAGTGAACGAGGCCCGTGTCTCGAGCGGCCCTATATAGGAAGCAAAGCGCAGCACATGAAATGAGCGGAAATTTGAAGCGAATGGCGGCGGAGCACCCGCTCGTGGCACGTGTCTTGCGCGCTTCCACAATAGTGTTGACGGTACTTGTAAGCGTGAATTTTATCGAGGGACTTTAACCCCGGCTTTAGAGTGCGCTGCACTGCTCACACCTCGAGGGGCACGCGAGGCGTATCATGTTTCCGCAGCGGGTGTTCCTGCCACCACGCAGCCGAATCGCCCCGCGGTGACCCTGTGTCAGCGACGCGGTATCCTCACGCAATCTCCCAACTGAGCTGGCCTACCCTTTCGTTATTTATTTTAATAAAGGGCGCGGTAATTAATAATAGCCCCCGCATGGGCGGTTTTTGACGCGACGAGAGATAAAGTTTCCGCGTAAAGAAAGGCCTCTCATACCTTTCCCCCAATCCGCTCACGCAGTGGATCGAGCAAAGCTGCAAACAGGTCTACGACCTTGTACGTATGACGCGGGGTAGCCTAGAAAATAATGATACAAAAAGCGATCCCTTTGTGTCTTTAGCTTTCTTTTTTTATGGTTAAAAGCACGACTCGCTCCAGGGGCGACGTTTCTTTTGCAAGACGGCAAATCCGCAGTACGATGAAATAAAAATTAAAAAAAATGAGTCTGGTGGCCGGAACGCTTGTCTGTCTGACTTCCGGCGGGGACTAGCGCCCTCTCCTCGAATTTATATTGATTGCGGTAATGAAACGATATCCGCGGGGGTAGGATTAAGCGACCAGTTGGAGAGCCGGTGGTATTTTTATTTATTTTGTTTTTGTTTGGCCGTTTGTTTGAGAGTGCAAGCGTACACGATTGGCCCCCCGAGCGCCGCCAGTGGACTTGCACATCGAAAAACGGTGGACGTTAAAATATGGTGTCGAGGCGTTTCGATGGCGCCTTTTTATGGTTCCTACCAGTGACGTCGCGACCGGATTATCAGTTGCGGAAGAGGATCTCGATGGTGGTAAAGAAGTCGCTGGAAGCTTGGAGAGTATTCATTCGCGTTCTTGAACCAACATCGTCGAAGTTGCGAGTCTGATATTATTCCCTGTTCCTCTCGGTGAAATCAGAATTAAAGGGTCCGTGCAACGATATCCGCTTGTAGTCGTTACCTTCTTTATACGAGCTTACTGCAAATAAGCTCGTCTAAAGAGGAAAGCATTACTGGTACTAAAGAAACTGGATCCTGGGAAAGTACCGCCAAGCTCCCCGTATGGTCCCCACCTTGGTTCATGGAAGGAGCATTTTCTCCTTCACCTTTCCATTCTTCGTGAGCTAATTAAAGGCAAGAGCATTAAAGAATAATGCTCTTGCCTTTAAATGCGCAATAACAACAATACCAATGTAAGAGATCTGTGGAGATAAGCATGGTTGATAAGTGGATTGCATGCGCAGCGCCGAAGACGCTTCTTTTGGCGAGGAACACTTTCAGTACAATGATGCTCCTTAGCGATCTTGGTGCGACTGGTTGGAAGCTTCAAAAATTTGAGTGGACCAAAAATGGCCCTTACCATGGCAACTGAGACCAATTAACCAATCACCTTGCGAGGTTGGCCATCTGTGTGTTGATAGTTGTGTCCCTCTTAGCAGGCAGGGAAGGCAATGAGGCTACTTTCCTGCAGGATCCAGTGCAGGGTGTAAGATAGACAGGTGGAGAAACGGCCCATAGAAGCCTACCACAGCGCCGTGACCGGATTGTGTACTCGTCTGCTTGCGGGTACCCCTGATTTGCGACAGATGGCGCTGCGGCGAGAAGAAAAAAAAATCGGAATCGGATTTGCATGGAACCCTATGGGAGAGTGCGCAAAATAAACCGACAGCACGACAGTCCTTCATTGAAAATCCACGAGAAACCATCTCCGTCACTTTAGCCGGTCGCCACCGGTCGCCCACCCGGAGTGGGAGTTCGCGGTGCTCCACATAGATGGCGCCACAGAAAAAGAGAAAACTGAGGGGACACAATCCGGTCGCTCATTTGGCTCTCGTTTCCCCACCTGTCTATGTTACACCCTGATCCAGTGACTTTATAGTGGAACCCAAGTATACTTGCACGCAACACCACTGACCAAGAAACTCGTTTGTTGCGACGTAATTTCAAGGACAAAAGCGAGCGTTTTTCTATCAATCTAACCTTCGTACTCCTAAAACGGAATAGGAAAAAATGCGAGTCACTCATCCGTACGCTGACGCAGCGATCGTCTCCTCATTGATTGGACACGAGTGCGAGTGGATCAAGTTACTCCCGCGGGTCTTGTCCCGTGGTCGTGATGGGGTATAGGCGTCCTATAACGCTCTAAACGAGCGAGCCCCGCGAGCTTTCAGCGTTCTTGCCGAACTCGCGCTATCTTTTCTTGTTCACACAGAATGTGTGATATGGCTGACACCAACGTTACTATACACTTTTTCTACGTGGGCGCCGCCATCTTCAATTCTGGAACTTCCGGTATGCGTGAAAACATCGCTTTCTTTCTCGCCTCGACAGTAGAACGTGTTAACATTTTAATTGCAACCGTCAGTCGTTCTTGTTATGACCCTTCTACACTTTTTTACTTGTTCGGGGTTGTAATCTCTTACTTTTTTTTCGGAACGCATACCGGATATGGCGACAACGTGGCTGGGTGCGAGGCTAAACAAAAAAGGTGTATAGGGAGTATTCACTAGCGGCCATATCCGTGTGAGTGGTTGCTGAGCGCGTGCTGACGGCCAGCTCCACAGTTCTTTTGCAGCGTGCATTCCACACCATCAAGATTGCCGGTCTTAGCAGGCTATTAATGTAAGCTCGTTCTGAGCATGCGCTCTAAACATTGACCTCAAATATGGCGTCCAGTGAATGCCCCCTATAGGCCTCCTGCGCTGAAGCTTTGAACACACTGTAGCGCCCTCGTTTTGGGTAGTACAAGCTCACCTGATTGAGCCTCGCACTACTTATGGCACGTTGGTCGAGCTTTTTAATTCTGCCTGGTGCTGAAGAACGAAAAACACCTTTGGACGCCAAAAATCGGCCAGACTCAACGCCGCAAGACAATCAAAAGTGCCAAATTCATGACACCACCGCTAGGGTACGCGTCTATTATCTCTGGGTGGTGACGTCGAAACACCTGTGTCGCGACGCTTTCATTTTTCTTTTCTTTGTCATGTCTACTTTGGAACGCGTGAAACGGCATCTCATGGCTCGCGCTCTTAGCGTCTTAGCTTTGACGGCGTTCGGATTTTTGTTGTTTCTTTATATTTTCATCGTGATCTCGCGCTCCGCACCAGAGCAGGCACACTTCTGCATGCCTGACAGTTTGAGACGCTCAAGTTTGTACTACCCAAAACAAGGCCTAACAAGTCCCTTTTCGCAGCACCCCTGGGCAACGCAGGAGGCCCATACTTCGTTTCAGCTTGGGTCCAGACGCAGCCGATGCTACAAGCGCGAGCTGCGGGCTTTCAGCGTCCCTGCCAAGCACGCGCGCTCGTGCAGTGCAAGAACTGTTCAGGGCCACATGCTCGCGCTCGTTGCATCGGCTGCGTCTGACCCAAGGCGAACGAAGTTAGAACAACTTAGTTGGGAAATTGCTATAGAGCCTGCTCTAAAAAAGTGGCACCGATCCGTACCCGAGAACCGAGCCAATGGCGATCGCTACGCCCCCATTCTCTCCCTCAGCGGCCACTCGGAGGATTGCACGACTGTTTGCATTGGTTCGGGAGTATCGCATTCCGTAGCGTCCACTGTTACTGTTCTATTTTGACTTTAATCTGCCATTTTGGCGCCGAAACATATATGGTGGAAGGGATTCTCAGGTATGCCACCCCCTCTCCCAAGCGGACGCGCAGCAAGTTACTACCAAAGTTAGTACTCGCCTAGGTCGGGACGCGCTACCTGAAATCACCGGAGGGCATACTCGGCAAATCTCACTTCATGAGGGCCCCACTCACCCTCACTCACCTTCATGTTCAAGGTGAGGAGAGGTCAGTAGTCCTGAACCAAGAAAACCGAGTGTAGCGAGCGCGTGGGTCGTGAGGGGTGCGGGCCGTGAGGACCGTGAGTGCGTGAGGGATCATCAGTGCGTGAGTGCCAAGGGCGTGAGGGCGGTGAGGGTGCGTGAGGGCCGTGAGGGCGGTGAGGAGTGCGTGAGGGGTGTGGGGGCGTGAGGACCATGAGGTTCAGTAAGGGTAAGTGAAGGGCTGAAGGTGATTCTGGCTGTGAGGATGAGGATGAGTGTAGCAGTGAGGGCGAAGGTGAGTGAGGGGCTTAAGTGAGTGTGGCTGTGAGGGTGAGGATGAGTGAGGGCGACCTAAAATGCCGACCTCTATCGGTGAGACGTGGTGGTATAAAAACAATATTAATTGTGCCACAAAACCTTGTAAACTAAGGCTTTATAAAACATCACGCGCCTGTCATTCTGTACTAATCTCCAATAAAAGTTCCCCAAAAAAGCCTTTTTCGTTTGTTTTTACGCAAAAACATGCTTTTAAAAGCTCATAGTGACCACAGTAAAAGAAAAAAAAAAGATAGAGCCGCCATCTTGGCACCTCGAGCCTGGGAGTTTCGGTATACTCTGGGAACATACAGTGACTCTAGCAGTAGCCATGTAAAGCAACTTTCCGTGTTTCAACTCGTCGCTAAAGGGTGGCGCTGTTATCGTATTTAGCTCGGTCTCGGTGGACGCCAGCGATTTACGTTTCAAGGGTGGGTTTCCCAACCGAGTGTTTTAGTAACGTTGGCTGACACCTAACCATTTCTGTCAATCGACCAGAGACGGAAGGTGATAAGCCGATTGCGACTGTGTGAGCGATTGCCAGTCAAGCGCCGACGCAGTGCTCGTTTTCTCACTGATTGAACACCTGTGCCAGCCGAACGTCTTCTTTGAGTGCATTCGTGTTACTTCCGGAGGGGTAAAACATAACGTGTTCAGACATTCAGCGGCACTCCGCTGCGTGAAATGAGCGCGTTTCAGACTTCCACATAGAAAGAAGAACGCAAAAAAAAGGAAAAAAAGAGAAAAATACAACAGAGAAAACAGACCCTCTTAGACGTGCTTATTTTCCCGCTACGGTATCAACCAGAGGATTTGATGTAGCCTGAGTGTTTGGTTCTCTTTTGACGCCGGCCGGAGCCCCTAGCTCTGCTGCAAGGCAAGAAACCCCCTATCCTGGGAAAGGTGGCGCCATTCTTTGAACAAGCCGCCGCGCACACTATTGGCCAGTCGTCACGTGACATCCTGCTTTCGGTTTTGGACTTCCGGTCGCCATTACTTTCCCAAGCTGTTGCTACGCCGCAGCTAACGGGCTGCCGCGCCTGTGGAAAAGTCGGCCGGAGAGCCTTTCAGTGTTCCCTCTGGAACGGAAAATGAACCTCGGAGGAAGATCTTGCTTCACCGAATCGGTCGAAAAGATTTCAACCCGACGGGAGCCGCAAAGTTATGCGATGTAGGTGCTCTGTATAAAGCTCACCAGAATGCAAAAAGACAGCTGTTTAGAGCGAGTTATGCACTCCATTCCACCGTAAGCGCGAGCGATGTAATAGCGAGCACAACACTGCCGACTTGGCATGCACGGACGCCCGTGCCGTGGAAGAAGCGTCGTTCAAAACGGCCTGCTCCTGCTCGTGCTTGGAGCATCGGCGTCGCTCCCACTTACGGGTGCGTGCGGAGGTGCGGAGTACGCTCGCTCGTCAAGTGTGGCGTACGTGCTCGCGTACCATGCTTTGTTTCGCACAAAGTTCATAAGCTTGCAACGCTCTCGCGGCTGCGGACGCGAGCATGTGGATGTATCTATACCCCGATTCAACATAAGTGCGAGCGAAGCCAGTGCGACAAGCACGAGTATGCTTTCTCTCCACACATTAAAAATAAGTAGTGAATCATCTGAAATCGTGGAGAATATAATTGCAATTTGGCGGTTTGATATGATGAATAAAAACGATTTGCGATTCCTGTGAAGCCGAAGGGGCGGACAGGTACCCACGAGACACTGACCGATAATGCAACTCGGTAGGGACGATTGGGACGATTATCCAAAGCACTTTTGGGATCCACGGTTGGACGAACAGATCTAGAGCGGCTTCAGGGCGGTCGGATGCGAATGCGGGCTCTAAATGAGGTCATTGCCACACTTATATGACGAGAAAAGTCCACACGACCGGCATCGCGCCGCTCCAGCTGACCGAGACGTCGAGACGCTTGGGAACATCCAGAGGGCGCCTCCGTCGCAAACCGGAAGTTAGAAAGGAAAGGGGGGGGGGGGGGTAAGGAGGGTTTGGAGGAGGATCGAGGCGTCTGAAATCTGGCCTCAGTGCTGCACGCTGTGCTACCGTGATCTTTCCAAGGGCTGCACGCTGCACGTGCCTCTCGCATCGGCGAACCTTGCGCTACTTTTAAAACATCAAGGTGCTTTAGCTACAGGGGTATTTAAAGCCCCTCTATCCTAGGGGAAAAGTGGCGCCATTCATTGTTGTGGAAGCCCTCGAGACACGCGCCGCGGGCCAGCTTCTGGGAAGAACATGGCGTCTGAAATCTAGCTCAGTGCCACGCTGTGCCGCCGTGATCTTTCCCAAGGACTGCACGTTGCACGTGCCTCGTCCAGCGACGAACCTTGCCCTACTTTTAAAACATCAAGGTGCTTTAGCTATAGGAGCATTCACTGGCGGCCATAACTGTTGGCGACTGCTGAGCGCGTGTATGCCGCCAGTGTTGATCATAGCCACGCGCTGGGGTTGACAAAGCACAGGACACGCGCTGAGTTCCAGACACTGGTAAGCCTGGTTCAGACAGTTGCGTTTGACTGCGTTTTGACTGCGGTGCGGCTTCGAGAAACCAGGGCATCCCTGCTGCTTATAGCGCGTGCGAAGAATGATTCCGCATGGTGGATTCCCCACGCTGTCACGAAGCGCAGATGTGCCGGTGACTCGCTTTCGGTTCTTGACGCAACGCGGTCAAACGCACTCCAACGCGCAAGTGTCTCGAACCGGCCTCTTACGGTTCAGGCTATTATCAGTCATTGGCATTATTGGACATGGGGCACACCCGATTGCTTGCCGATATATAGATTATCACGAGCCTAAATCAAGCGCTCAAGCAGTGCTCGGTTCAAATTTACGAGCCGCATTCAAATATCGTCGCCGGGCGCATACAGCGATCCCCAGTTACGTCATCAAGCTTTGCGAAGGAGTGATTGAAAAGATAACGCTCGCTTTTGTCTTTGAAATTACACCGCAACAAAGGAGCTGCCTGGACAGTGACGTTGGGTGTAGCATAGTTGGGTCCCACTAGTGTCACTAAGCTCGTCTGTAAAGTGAAAAACATTCCAAGCGAGTATCGTTGCACGGCCCCTTTAAGGGTGAACTACAGTGAACAGAGTATAAGCCAGGGTCTGGACGACGTTGGTGCAAGCGAGGTCATGAGCGACCGGATTGTGTCCCCCCCGGTTTTCTTTTTTTTCTGCGCCATCTATGCAGGCACCGCGACTCTCACTCGGTGGCGACGGTGGCGACCGGCAAGCTGACGGACGCAGACGAGTACACATCCGGTCACGGCACTGCGGTAGGCCTCATGGGCGCTACATCGTCAGTAACAGATTATCTATGAACGACCGACGACAAATTATGATACTACCTCAGTGGAAAATGACAAGCATGTGCGCATCTCTATATAACACATCACATTCCGTGTTTCCGCTGCCTCAACGCTAATACAACAAACAAACTGTTATTTTTTTTCTTTTACTACGGTACGTTTTTGGTACAGGACCGTTCATAAGGAAGCCGTAACGTGGCGCGACTCTTTCACTTTCTCCGTTCCGGTATGTCCCGTTCCCGAAGTTATGATGCTGAAGTTGCCGGGGCGCCAAAAACGGCAGCGCTGCGATCGCATCTAGCTCGGCGTTGCATCACATTTTGTGCAGTGCCTTTGCCACGATGATCGGAGAAAAGGAGCATTTTTTCTGAACTTTCGTGAATACTTTATCGCGAGCCCACTGGACATACTCCACTGGATGCTGAGCTTCACTGCAGGCTTCAAACAGGATCAATAACTGAAACAGAAACCTTGGCTGCAGCGAGCGCAATTGACCCCCTCGCCTTCACCGACATGGCTCACCCACGTGGTACCAGTGCTCAGTTGATGGTGCACGAAAACGAACGCTTCACACACGTCTGGTTCACAGGCTGGTTGTTCATTCATTCAACGGCGTCTACCCAATGCAGTGTTCATAGCATTTAGCGCAGGAACAAGGGAGTCTTCGTATGTTTGCTGTGCGTTGTGCGGGTAATCGCATTCGATTTTTTTCTCAATAATCGGTATAAGCAGATGTTTCGATATATCGTTCTTATTTCCATTGAATCATCTAACTCACACTTTGTTGTTATAACATTAAAACCCTGCAATCCGCACTGCCCGGCCCGTTTAGATCTGGAGGAAAACTGCATGCCGCGGCGTGTGTTTGTGGAGTCATTACTGATGCACGTTAAAGACCCCAGGCTAGCAATTGTGCCGCACTGCCTCAGATTCCCATCTGCAGCGTGTAACAATTATGTCGCCATACTCTGGAAGACTAAACTCGCGTTTATTTACACATCAAGGGCCTAATTTGTTTGTTCTAAAACCCTGACATAAATACTCCCCTAGCTTAAATAAAGCATCCTCACTTTCATTCACTCTTGCCTTCATCGAAAAATTCAAACAGCCCATCAAGAGCTAAGAAAGAAAAAAATAAGTTCAGAATTTATTATGTAACGTACGGTTCTCCACTTATCCTTTAGCAATTATTGCTTGCGATATTTAAACTACGCGTATCTGGAGGCCCTTTGAAACAACCTCGCGTCTGGCTGCCTTACTTTTCCCCGGTTCTTTTTTATCTATCTTTCTTTTTAATTTTTATACCATAATATTCTCCCACCTTTCCCGGCTACTTGATAGAATCATGCTACCTTGGGACGCCTGAGCGACAGGGCTGTTTTTTCTTTCTAAAGCTTTAGGGCCGCCGGATTACCACAGACCACTGAATATGCGGGTCAGCGGCTGCTGCGGTGCGCAGTGTATATCCCCGCACGTAACAACGTATTTTAAAGTTAGTTACACGACTGCGTCGACGACACGTTTCATATTCTTCGATCGGCAGCGCTGATATCTCACTTCCGATTCACCGGTGATCGGCCCTACGGAGCAATATATCTTTTCGCCGATCGTGGCCCGACACAGCGTCGCTAATTGGGTTTAGGAAATGAGCGCTGTGAAACCCTGCGTAATCGTCAATGGAGTTATGGTATGTGCGATGTGCCGGTTCATTTGGGATGATGCAAGGATATATTTATTTAACTGTTTAGGTTACAATCGGTTTGTGTTACCGCGCCCAGTCTGTGGGCTGTGGCTTCCAGGCGTCCCGTGATTTTCCGTGGCTCGCCGCCCGGCTTCTCCTCCCGGTGTCTCTGGTTGCATCCGCCGTTGTTCAGGCTCAACAGGTCGTGTTCGCTATACACGGCGAACGTAGTGCGAACACGACCTATTGAGCCCAAACAACGGTGGATGCAACCGGAGACACCGGGAGGGGAGAGCAGGGCCGCAGGGCGCCGGGCGGCGAGCCACGGAGAAGAACGGGACGCCTGGAAGACTGGGCGCGGTCGCAGACCACGGAAGACGTTTCTTGCAATACAAACCGATTGTAACCTTAACAGTTAAATAAATATATCCGTGCATTATCCCAAATTAATCGGTACATCACAATGGCGACGAGGATGGGATCCACGCAACAAAGACGGATATAAACAACCGAGCGACATCTGAACAAAGGAGACAGCGGTAACGTGAGTGACGCCCAAGGCTGCCAACCCGAGGGAAATTTCCCAGATTAAGGTAATATACAGGTCTATGTTCTATTAAGGCGACGGTCCCACTGAATGTGGCAGTTTAGGTACTTTTTGGCAGGTCATTACTCATCTCCTTTTAAATACTGTTTTGTGGGATTGATGTCATTCGAAAGGCAATGCAATCCTCTTTCATTTGATATTATGTATGTATTGGTTTATACTGTTCATGCGCATTTGTAGCGTTGCGAATATGATGGCGCGGACCCTCACTTGCTCCGCTGGTTCATGTTTTATGAACGATTCATTAAAGATAACACGGTTCCAATAGAGCAGTTCTGTTAAGATGATATCGGAGCAGGATGTAACGATATACTTTTTTGGTATTTGCACTACTTTGTTTTTTTTTTCAGCTCTCCAAATATTGCCCTAAAATTGACATTTTTCAGCACAAATATGTTTTTAATGACACGCGCTAGGGCAATGAAATTAGCTACAGATGTAGTGCTTATAATTGGTAATATGCAAAAAAAAATTTAATGTTGCGTAAAATTTTTTTGTTTAGATATTTTATATCAAACGTAGCACATTTTTGTGCTTCGAGTCATGGTAATTCAAATGCCGCTGAGTAAATAATTAAACTATGGTAAACTTTTTACAACATTTACAATTACAGTAGTTGTCCAAGAGGTGGACGGTGGCTTTTTTTTATTTTCAAAGTCATAACGCTCCGGGAGCCCTTCAAACTTACCTGTTTTTGACGCACATCTTTTTGGACATCAAACAGATTTATTGGCATCTAATAACATTTATTGTATGGAATAGATATACATTGCGATGTATTAGATTTTCCCAATGATCTTGCTTTGGTTTCTTGATAGTTGTAGAGCTTAGCTAATTTTAAAAACAATTAAAAACTGTTTGGGTGTTTTGTTGCGCTGCCTGGCGGATGGCAGACAAAACTGCTGATTTCTAAGTTCAAAAAATTTTCGAGGGCGGCGTTGGCGTCTGTATCATCATCAATCTCCGTGTCGTTTTACCTTCACATTCAGAAAATATATTTGAAGATTTACTATCGATAAATGAACGGTTTAAGTACTGGGTCAGGTTAATAAATCTAAGACAAATAATTACACCAGCGTAGCGTGATATAAAGTGTTTATTATTCGATACAATTGAAATCAATAAACGATAAAGACGAAGAGGGAAAGAATACACCCGAGTTCACTTCATGCCTAGAGTCACTAAATGAGCTGCGCTTAAAGTATCGGCACTCCGTTCCCCAAAATTGTTTTGGGCGCCGCCATTTTGGGTCTTGCGAAGAGCAAACGCAACTGCCGATCGTCATGATCCAAAAGTGCGACTTCCTCAGCATTAGATGCGGTGCTAGGAAGCTGATGCAATATTGCTATGCTCTGTCGCGGGTTGTTTAAACATTCGTGGAGGACGGAAAAGCGTTTTCTGTGATTTTAGATAAAGCTTCGGATAACTGGCAACCATGATTTTAAGCCACAATATGGCCAAGTGTCGCTACTCTGAAGCGTAGCTAACGCTACTGGCACTAGCGGGAACAGTGAGGAAGAGGTGCAGGTGTCAAAGCGTGAAAGACGACGAAGTGTTTTGTATGAGGAACGCCATATCTACCGCTCCCGGTAATTTCGATAATTCTTTTGCCTTGTAGTCTCCAGATACCTGTAAAATATTTGCGAACCAGGTATATATATATCGGTGTCCCAAACGCCGTATAGAAGCAGACGCACCTCGAAGGAATTGCAGCCTTCCATCGCTGCTCCCCATAGATGTGACCCGGCATGACATCGGCCCAAGGAAACGTCACCGACGTCGAAAATATGGCGCTTAGCATAACACCTGCACAGCATGCAACAGATGGAGCGCCCTCAATGACACCGATGGAAGAAGGACAACCTGGTTCTTCTGATCTATCGAGGACATCGTCCTCAACTGAAATTGACGACATGGACCCCGAAAACGACGCTGGAGGCATATGGCACGAAGTTCGAACCAGAAAAAGAACGCGACTCGCAAACAGCCCGTCTGCTTCGAGCTCGGACACGATTATACGGCCAAAGCCTGTCAAAGAGGGGCTCACGGTAATATTCGCTCCTGGGAAGGCCGAAACGGTGCTTACAGATCTCAGTAGCCTGAAGGTATCAAATGCACTAGATAAAGAATTCCCCAAATGCGTTCGCGAGGTTCGGTTTAACCATCGACTAAACCTCATTGCAGTTGATGCGCTGAATGAAGAAGCTGCCAAGAAGTTACAGAGCATGACAACACTCTGCAGCATTCCTGTACTTTCCTATTCTCCCTTGGCTGGACCAACTGTAGTCGGACTGATTCATAGCGTCGACAAGGAACTTTCTATTGAAGATATCACTTCAAATTTGAGGGCGGATGCAGAGATTGGCAGCGTACGACGGCTCGGAAACACCAGCTCTGTAAAAGTAACGTTCCGTGGAAACCGACTCCCACCCTACGTTCTGCTAGGGCATGTGCGCCACCCGGTGTCTCCGTTCAAGGCCCGGCCAATCCAATGCTTTAATTGCTTTGGTTTTGGTCACAAACAGGTGGCTTGCAAACGCCCGAAAACATGTAGACACTGCGCACAACATCACGACCAAACGGACAGCACATGCCTGTCATTGTCGGCGAAATGTGTGAACTGTGGGCAAAACCACGAGGCCACAGCACGGTCCTGTCCGAAAGGAAGAGAAGTTGAAACGATTCAAACCTACTCGAAGGCAAACTCGGTGGACTTCCACGCTGCCAAATCAGCCTTAGAACACGAGGAACTTTTTCCGGCGCTTGAGTTCACTCCTGCTGACAGCAGTGTCACGAAGGAGCTGGCTGCTGCTTCTGGCTTCAAGGACATTGCAGGGAACAAGAACGAACACTCAAAAAAGCCGACAGCTTTGGCAACACCATATGCGTCGGTTCTCAAGGCAACTAAGCCCAAGGCACCAAAATCTCAAGGAGTTCGACAAGGATCAACATCACAGGGTATACAAATGTCTGCTGTGTCGGAAAAACCACCCCCTGAGACAACTCAGTCTGATTTGCAGCTATCAACTGTGCGCCAGCGCCGTCAAGTAAGAGAGGAGGATGCGAAGCCGTCAAGTTCCGGGGACTCTGCAGGATGGATTCCTTTAGCCAAGGCAGCAGTCAATATCGCTCTCACCCTACTTAGAAGCCTCAAAACATCCTGGGCAACGACACTAACTACCATGATACAAGCTCTGCTTCCCCTTTTTGAAGGATGTTAGTGCCATCGTCCTCTCATGCACAAGACTTGATCAGAGCGACCCCGGCAGTGTCTGTGCGTGCTGCACGTCATGGAGGAAGAAATACTCACCTAACCTGTCCATCCATCCTCCAATGGAACGCGCGTGGCCTCCGAAGGCGTCTTCCCGACCTACGGCAGCACCTGATTCATTCTCCTGCTGACGTCCTGGCCATCCAAGAACCGATGACGCGACCGGGCGACTTCAGGTTTTTCCCTTACGTCATTCACCACAGTACGCCAGCGCGAAAGGGAGGTCGTTCTCGAGCAGCGCTCCTTGTGACCGCAGGACTAGCACACCACCCCGTTGATCTTTCATCGTTCACCACAGAGAAAGCAGAATTTGCAGCTGCCACGATTGAAGTCCGAGGCGAGCTCTTCACTATAATTTCTGCATATGTCGCTCCTGGGCGCGCTAACAGCTGGGACGCGGGAGATTTAAATAAGATAGCGCTTAAATGTCCTGGCCATTTGATGCTCTGCGGTGATTTTAACGCACATAACTCTGCCTGGGGTGACAGGCGAACTACTGCAAGAGGCAGATCGCTCGAGTGTGTCACGTCTTCGCTTCACCTAGAAGCATTAAACGACGGCACAGAAACATATGTTCGCCGAGGTGTAAACGACAGTGTTCTTGATCTATCCTTTGCCCCACCGGATGTAGCTGCAAACTGGACTCCACAACCCGACTCATGGGGCAGTGACCATATTCCTATCAACATTGTCTCTCCCAACGCTAGTAAACCGAAGTACAGACGATGCAGGGTCACAAACTGGGACATGTACCGACGGCACCTTGACAGTGCCCTAGCAGCAGGTCCTCTGAAGGACCCAATCATAGCAATCGCCAATGCTCTTAGTCTCTCGACGAGGACGATAAAGGTGCCACTCTGGAGGCCAGCGCCAGACCTGGTATACTTGAACCTACGCGCCGCGCGCCGGAGAGCTCAACGAAAGGCACGAAGAACAAAAGATCCAAAAGATTGGAATACTCACCACAAGATTGATGCCAAATTTCGTCGACATACACTTCGTCTTCAGCGAAAGCAATGGGGACAACTCTGCGCCTCCTTCGGATCGGCTGGTGGCCTTTCTAAAGCATGGAAAATAGCAAAGGCGTTGTCTTCCACAAAGCAGATTCAACACCCCATATCTGGACTCGCCGTTGCACTTCAAAAGCCTCTGCAGGAAACGGTGGAACTATTGGCGGATGAATATTCAAAAGCTATTCCGCTACCCCCAGGATACCAAGAGCCAGAAACTCGCCCGTCTGATGCCTGCGCCCCCATGCAGCTAGATAGCGACTTCACCAGAGGCGAACTAGAATACGCGCTACGGAAGTGCACGAAGCGCAGCGCTCCTGGACCTGATGGAGTGACATACCAGGCACTGCGAAACTTAGATAAGAGTCACCATCCCGCCCTCCTGGAGGCACTAAACAAGGTGTGGCGCACTGCAGAACTCCCGGCTGTCTGGAAAGTCTCGCATGTGATTCCGATCCCGAAGCCTGGTAAACCTCACGCGTTGCTGTCATCGTACAGGCCTATCTCCTTGACAAGTTGCGTCGGTAAACTCCTTGAGCGCCTCGTTCTTCGCCGTCTCACGTGGCAACTTGGCACCAACAAGACACTTCCTGACCAACTGTCTGGTTTCAGGACACATCGCTCTACGGTCGACGCCATAGGAGAAGTAGCAACATCTTTCGAAGAAGCGCGGGCTGCTGGGAAAACGATGTACTGTGCCTTCTTGGACATCCACAAGGCATTTGACGCTCTACCTCATGCCACCATCCTCCACCAACTCACTCTCTTCGGCATCGCAGGCAGAGCTTACGCTTACATCCGTGCATTTCTTCAAAACAGGACCCTTATTGTAAACGTCCAGGGAACAACAAGTGCCCCAAGATATGTGACCCAAGGAGTACCGCAGGGAAGCGTGATAAGTCCTTTTCTTTTCAATTTGGCAATGGCGTCACTACCTGCTGTGCTTCCGCCAATGACATATCCACTTACGCCACGGACAAGCATCGCCATTTATGCGGATGATGTCGCAATTTGGACGGTTGGGTTAAGCAACCAGGCACACATGACAGGGCAAATTCTTCAGTTTGCTCTGGATAAAACAGCAAAAGAAATTTCTCGTCTGGGACTGACATTATCTGCTTCAAAGACCGCTCTCCTCTACACCAACAGAAGCAGGCGACAGACCGTCAAAATTACACTCGACGGCGTAGAAATCGCAAGGAGTAGGACCCACCTCTACCTGGGCCTTTTAATCGATGACCTCGCGACATGGCGGCCGGCAGTGAAAAGACTCTTAGGACAGTGTCGACAGCTCCTGGGCGTCCTCCGGAGTTTCCGTGCATACGGCCAGAGAGGTATCCCACCGGATGGTTTGCTGACACTCTACAAAGGTCTTCTCCAATCGAAGCTCCTATATGCACTACCACTCGTCAATATCAGGCGACCCCAGCTAGACGCGCTCGAACGTTTTCACCGCGTCGCTTTACGACTCTGTTTGGGACTTCCCCCATACGCGAAAAACGTGGCAACGCTCACGGAGGCACAAGAAGAGCCAATCATCCTACGAGAGGAAAGAGTGGCAATGCATTCCCTAGTGCGAATGCACACGACCCCGTCGGCACAGTACATTCTTGCCAACCTGCTGAAACGACCATCGTCGCATCTTGGTCAACTAGCTGCACAATTTCAGCGTAACATCGGAAGCCCTGGAGTTTTATATTCTTCACGTCCCCCACACTCCACACGCCCACCGCTAGACGTGCGTGAAACACTTCCAGACCTGCCTCGGAAAAAAGATATTCACCCGACTGTCGCCCGCACAGCTGTCGCAGTGGCTCTCGAAAATGAATACGTTGAACATCTTGAGGTCTACACAGACGGCTCAGTTGACAAGAAGAGAGGAACTGCAACCGCGGCATACACGATCCCCGCAATATCAACTGAAAGTGCGGTTCTCTTAAACATCGAGACGTCCTCTACCACAGCAGAGACGGTTGCGATTCTTCTGGCACTTACGGCACTGCAGGAACGTCCTGCGATCGGTAAGGCTGTGATTCTAACCGATTCCCGAAGTGCGCTAGTTCACATCGCCAACGCCGAGCACGCTCCCTTGATCGCCCAGGAAGCTGCACACATAGCAACAAAGCTAGAGGACAACGGTTGGAGACTGGTATTTCAGTGGGTGCCATCCCACAGCGGAATTCCTGGAAATGAACGTGCAGATACCCTGGCAACAAGAGCACATAGCATCTCGACTACCACGCACAACCTGCGACGCTTCCACGAGGCGCGCCTTCTCATCGCACGCGATCTCAGGAAAAGACACCCCGATCCCGGGACAGCCAATGGAGAAGGTCCTGTACCAGTCCCAGCCTCTAAACTGACGCGGAAAGACGCAACGCTTTTGCATCGTCTCCGAACTAATAGCGCGTTCACGAGGAAGACATTGCATCGCTTTGGAAGGACATCTCAGAGAAGCAGTGCTGACTGCACTGCGTGCGGGGAGGTTGAAGACATCGATCACATACTATGGCACTGCCCGGAATACGAGAAAGCACGGAAAACATTACTAGCTTCGGTTAGGGCGACAGGGGCACAGGTGTCCACAACAGAGGAACTGCTATTCCCTACTGGTGGCAAGCAACGGGCGCGGGTCATATTCCGTGCAGTGCTCGAGTTTGCGCATGTGACTGAGATTTCAGACCGCCTCTAACTGCCGCGCGCAATTCGGAAACCGGTAAAGATCTCGTCACACGTTTGCGACATGACAATGATGCAAAACTCCAGTGAACATAACTGTGTTGTGGCAGAACTGCGGAACTGCGGCTGTGAAACACAAGTTTCGCCGCCGCTTCGCGGCGGCGCGACATGTTACACAGGTTCAGCTCGTCGCCGCTCCGCGGCGACGAGCTGTACTTGCGCAATTGACCAAATGTTGGGAGCGATTGAGCGACTGTTGGCACTTGCGCGTTTTATCGAACGTTTACTTTGAACCATGTTTTAGACGTGTGTTAGCAACGCTTTGCCCCCCCCCCCCCTCCCTCTACCCTACAAATGATTTGATTGGCGCTTTCCCTAGTAACTTCCAAAATATTTTATTCAACCCATCTCAATCCACATCTTTCCTTCCCTCTCCCCTTTGGCTATGCGAGTCTTTTCCCTGCCTGGAGAATAACGATTTTGCGCAGCCATTAAACCCCTTTCCCGTTTTTTACACCACATCCCCCCCCCCCCCCCCAAGGTGTCAAAAGGCAGTGGCTTAGTGGAATCCACGGGGCTCACGTCATGGAACCTCCAGGTATTACAAGCTTCCTGAACAAGGGCATGAATAGTGTCATTAAATAAGCTACGCTTCAGAGTAGCGACACTTGGCCATATTGTGGCTTAAAATCATGGTTGCCAGTTATTTGAAGCTGTATCTGAAATCACAAGAAACGCTTTTCCGTCCTCCACTTTAAACAGTTTGCGACAAAGCAAAGCAATATTACATGAGCTTCCTAACACCGAATCTAATGCTGAGGAAGTCGCAATTTTGAATCATGACGATCGGCAGTTGCGCCTGCTCTGCACAAGCACCAAAATGGTGGCGCCCACAACACTGTCGGGGAAGAGAGTGCCGATACTCTAAGCGCAGCTCATTTATTGGCCCTACTTCCGCGAACCTCCTTTCCCTGACTGAAACTGAAATCTAAATATGAATAATACACCATTATTATAGCTTTATTTAGTTTTAACCACCTACACATAATGAGGAGGAAGCGTCGGGTAGGGAGAAACGCGGGTTTTATTTGCGACTGTTCTAATCAACGCTAGTTCTAACCGCCTCAAAAGAGAGTGAACGCGCGAGCTTGCGCTTCGTTAAAGAAAAGACGGTCCAAAGAAAAGAGGTGGCACGCTGTGTTCTTTGTGATTGTGCGTCTAATTGCAAATTGTTGTGTGTATGTTTATACAGCCGGAAGTTAGTCTGCCTTAGTGGGCGTCTGGTGTCTCAGGTGAGATGAGCAATTTAGCCAGTGCGGTACAACCGCAAACCTCAGTCTTTAACGCACCACGCAGTGGTGATATCGCTGACCGCGACGCTGGTACGATGCTCTTCCAGATTGAAACGGGCAGGGCGCGGTTCTCGCAGCACGATCTTCGCTCCACGCGCTCCGAGCTGGTGCGCCAGACATGCACCGGCCACGATCGCCCCCCCCCCCTTATGCAGGTATTTGAAGATCGAAGATGGACGTCGATCGTCCCTGAGGTAATGTAACATAATAACATTATATAACAATAAACATATTGAAGGATTGAACGAATCAATTTTTCAATTATTGGATTGTAATATGGCGGTAGCCTATTGTACTTACTGTTGATGAAGCGAATACGAGGTGACGAGGTGATTAAATGATGCGGCTCTATAAGGACGACGACATTAGTAGGCGTCGAACCACAACGTACAGTGCCAGACTTGTTTCACGTATCGTGTACCCAAAGGCCTTTCTACCCGCTGACAGAATATGGTTGAATCGATGGGGATGCTGCTTTACAACTGTACGTGGAACGGAAAACTGCACTATGCGGAAGTGCGGCCTATTCGTTTAATAAGAAGGACGGATCTTCTAGCTTGGCATTCCCTGATTGACTACGCGGAAACAAATGGCTTCCTCGTTGACGTAAAGCGTCCCCGTTCCAAAATGAATCTTGAAGCACTACTGGAAACCGCAAAGGAGTATGGGGCGAAAAAATAAGAAAAAGGAGCCTGGTGTGAAAGGTCCAAATCACCACCACCAGCCTCTACTACACAAATACAAGGGCGGTTACACAATACACAAAGAGAGTTTTGTGATTGCGTTGTATATACACTCAAGGGCATTGATATCCAACGTATTCAGAGGGATGACACCTGCTTGTCAGCCAACATA
>JAZHYW010054166.1:0-66817 GCA_037355805.1 Ixodes ricinus | reverse complement strand
GTGATGGCAGCGTTCCTGGCAGAGCTGGGAAAATTAGAGGCAGACGGGCCCGGACACACAGGACTGATCAAACCTGCAGACACCAGGCGGCTCCTGGGACGATGCGCACCTACCGACGAAAGAGACCAAGGAGACAGAGAAACCCGGCTAGTCTTGGCTGGGCACGCCGCTGGGCCCAGCGAAGCCAGCCTTTGGCGAGGCCCTCAGCGGAACTCCCGGCGAGGCGGCCGCCAGATACAATAGGACGCCAGCCAAATTCAAATGCAAATTCACGCGTGAAATAGAGTACCAACGACATTTTCAAGTACGAACTGAGTATATACATTCATTTTTGTCTCGTTATTAGTGACAGCTTGCATTGTGACGCATTGGGGAACGAAGTTGTTCATGTTAACAAGGCATTGGTGTATCAATGTGATGCCGTCTGCAAGTTCGTCTGCTCCTTGCATAAGTCATGTGTTTGTTTACCACCATCAACAGCAGCCCACTGTGCTTTCGTTTCCCACTGACCTCAACCAATAGGAGTGTTCACTCGTCTGCCATCGTGCATCGCGCGTTCCCTCCGTCTTTTCCATGTTACCCTGTGATTGGCGTGATCTTCCTTGCATTCCGATGCGCCAGAGACATGTTTGGGACACTTGTTCGCCGTATAAAACAAGTTCGTAACTGCCGTGACTATGTAGCCACAATCTGCCAGGAGTTTGACAGAACGAGCGTTTTTTAATGCTATAGCAATTCGTACAAACCAGCGTGCCTTCATGTGCGCTTCGCATAGAGTGATGCCAACTGCACCGACTCCTTCCTACACCCTTTCCCGCCGCCATTTTGTTCCCTCATTGTTTCCCCGTGCGCCGGAGAAGTGGCGCTTGGTGATCACATCGGTCCTCCCATCCAAGAGGGGCGAAAATGCTAATCCATCCTCCGTGGGTTCTACAACGCTGCTCCGAACTTGTGAGATAGGGTGCTTGTTTCCGGGAGGGTTATAACCTCACGGATTATCGTACACGAGGAGCCAAAATGGCTGCTGGTTTGTCGGCGAGTGGCGGCTACAAAGGGTGGCATCACCCAGCAAAGCGCACAGGAAGGCTCCCTAGTACAAACTCGAAGTTGGAAGTAAGCAAACGAGAAACGCAGCAGTGGAAAGTGACAACGGGTTGCGATACCAGGCGCAGCAAACGCACACGTACTTAACACCTGCCATGGCCGCTCGAGCACAAACCGGAAGGTGTACAGCCCGCCACGTCGTGCCGCCGTACATAGGCGAAGGCGGCGTTGATCAGTTTACGTTACTGACCGCAGTTGGTGTTAGTTATCCCTTACAAAAATGATCGATATGTATGAGTTTTAATTGAGTTTCTAGTGTATTCTTATATTATACGTAGGGAACCCAGCAAGGCTGATTGATAGTTTTTGTAAGGGATAGTCGTGTTACACCCCGTGCCGTTCCGGGACCTCACGCTGCTGAGCAACAGCAGGAGATAGCGATCAGCGGGAGAGATACCACCAGGATTTCCAGACCCCCCCTTAGGGGGGGGGGGCGGTGTGGCCACCCCCCTAGTTTTCCTAAACACTCCCCCTTAAATCTAAAAAAAGAAATTTTTGATTAAGTAGAAAACATTATTTTTTCAGGTGTATATATAGAGAAAGGAAACATACATTACGGGTATGAGCATTTGATTAATAGACGTCTGTAATTTAGCTAGTGGACTAAAAAAGAGACAGTTCTATATATTTTATCTAGCCTCGCCTCGCATCGCCTCCCCCTCCCCCCTCCCCCCCCCTGAGCCATTGGGACACCCCCTCTTTATTAGAATCCTGGGGAAACCCCTGGATACCACGGAATAGCCGTCATCGACCGGCAGCGCCGCGGTGGTCGCCCGGGGTACTAGCTGCGTCTCGCCGTTTGCGTGCTGCGCATCTGACGGGCCGCTTCTGCATTTCAGATCGAGCGGCCGTGCACCTGCACTCGAGAGTGTAACATTTAGTGTTATTTTTTTGTTTAGTACAGCTGCGCATCCGTTATTTATCTTTTATTTTTCCGGGCGAAGTTTCATTAATTGCGCAAACGAGGACATGTGGAAATATTTACAAATACAATTACTTTCGTCTTTCATCGGCAGCGCAAGTTTTTCCAAAGTCTGCGAGTAGTTCCCAGTTTAACAACGGGACAATATACTCGTTTCGAATTCGGACGATCTACCCGAACCGCTGGCTGGTCGTGGGTGAGTTGCACGCAACACTTCGCACATCTTGTACGGCAACATTTATGGTGACTGACTCGCATTATATGATCTCACAATTTTTGATTATGCTTACGGACTGTAATAACGTCGCTAGTCACTGACAGCCTAAGTTCGGGGTCACACTGCTTGTACATCGCACAAAAGACAGTCAGCAAAAAAGATTGGAACGCGAGTCACCGCGAGATCCGTGCTTAGAATGCCGCATGGCAACGGGCACGCAGCATTCGAACCATGGATGTCGCCGTGACCGATCTCTCCGAGACCGTCTTTTGTAACGATGTATAGGCCAACTCGTAGTTTACAAACGAGCCCTCACGAGGTGTCTAAGCACACGCAACGTTTCCGCACGAGGTGTGGGCACTGCGCGTGCGCAGAAACCAGATTGGCGTGAAGTGGAGCGTCTGCGCATGCGCCCTGCCGATAGCAGCGCCACCGCAGCAGCGTGACATCAGCCCCGCGAGTTCGGCGACGGCCAGTCTCGAGCATCTCATTATCGCTCCGCACCCAATGGGATTCCGGCATTAGCCGATAAGAACGCCCACGAACTAAAGCAAGAAACGTAAACATAATGTTACCCGGTAAAAAAAAAAAAACGGAGACGACGGACGAAGAAGGGGACCCAGCTACCGAACTTTATTGACACAACCGTTTATCAATCCTCTCTCGGACACGCGAATCCCGGAATTTGCGCGCGCCTTTGTTGACCTTCCACCGCGGTACGACTCGTCACGATCTCGATCCAAAGCAACGTCCTCATCTCGTACACATCAATGGTCCGGTGATAGTTGCAGGGATGTAGAGGGAAAGAAATTGGATGTTTAAATGGGGGAGGAAAGCATTTTTTCAGGCTAGGTGGCGCAAGGTAAGGCCCGTTACAAAGGGCATAGCCAATATTATCCATCCATCTATGATCTATCCATCCTAAACAAAACATCCTTCCCCAAAGTCCTTACCAAGCGCACCATCGTGCATCGGTGCACAGATTCCGTGCACACTGAGAGCTGGGGCCTGTGTACGGATGCACGACACGAGCGCTTGGTTAGGTCTTTGGGGAAGGATGCTTGGTTTGGAATTGTTGTCTGTGTCATTGTTGTGTACGAGGTGAGGTCGGTGATTTGAATGTGCCTTTTTCCAGTGAGCTTTTGCGCATGCGCACACCCCCTATCCTGGCCTTGCTTCCCGCTGTCGCCATTTTTGCGGGCAAAGTTCCGGTCGACCAAGATATTCAGCACCCATCTTTGCGCGTATTTCGTCTTTCTTTGGCCATTCTTGTTTGAGTACGCGCTAGCATGGGTCATAAAAGGCATCGAAAAGCTATACAACAACACGATGAAAACAGTGCATTCTGACGAGCGGAGGGAAGTTGGGCTGCCCTTCATTTGTTGTTCTAAGGCAACTGCGCAGATGGTGCTCTTTATTGGAAAAAGGTCCATTAATGTCATGACGAGTGGTACGTGCAGACACGTACACTTCACCCCCCCCCCCAAAAAAAAAAAAAAAACTAAATACTCTTACTCGTAACTCGCTCAAAAAGTAACTAAATACGTTACTCCTTACCGATCCTCAAAAGGAACGCGTTACTTTGCCTCAAAAGTAGCGAGTTATTTTTCTCATTACTTTCACAACCAAATATGTAGTTGCTTTTGTTTCACGCTTTATTGTTTTCTTTTTAGTAATCACTGCACTTCAGAAGTATAGCTGCCTTTCGAAGTTTTCAACGGTTATGCTTCCGCTTTCTGGAGAATACATATCTGGCGACGCTGAAGAGTCGTTCGACTGACGCGCTCGAAGGAACGGCGGTGTTGTGCTTCAGTAAGAGCTGCTGAACCTGGGATTCCCCTGCCTCTTTTGTTCTCTCTGCTTCTAAAGCTCGAAGTTAATAATAACAATAATAATAATAATAAAGTTTATTTTTCCATCAAACAAATGATGGAGGGAGACCGAGGAAAAAAGCTGCGTCATGCAGCTTGACGAGTCCACACACACAGCAGTGGCACAAGAAAAAAAATAAACAAGACGCAATGACATTCAAAAATTAATCAGGCGGCGATATTAACGTTTTTCTTAGTAACAGGGAGCATACATTATAGAGTTCTATTTAACTATATATTTATGTAATACATGATACTTAGCATAAATGCATTAAGAGGAAACATACACAGAAATTGTCATACATTTATACATTTAGAAATAAACACCAAAAACACGAAGTATTATACATCTCAAAGCTCTGGAAAGTACTACTAAAAAACCACACTGGAAAAAAATTCTCGAATATCTTTTCTCGATAACTTCATAGGATCAATATTTTTGATGCTAAGAAAATTAAGTAGGTTTGGAAGCGTATAAGATAACATTTGCTCAGCATAGGTCGTTCTAATATTGGGTAACTTCCAATTTTGCAAACTCCGAGTGGGGTAAGTTGGCACTTTTGGAACTAGAGAAGCCAGGTCAATCAGGTTAAGATAATTTTTTTGTACTTCAGATTTATAGCACACACACAAACGATATTTATATATACTATTAACATTAATCAATTTTAAACTTTTGAATAAGGGTTCACTAGGGTGGTCGTATGGAACATTGGAAATGTTTCTTAGCATTTTTTTCTGCAACAGAAGTAGCTTATTTAAGTTTGTACTTGTACTATTACCCCAAACTAGGTGGCAGTAGTTTATATGAGAGAAAAATAAAGAGTTATAAATTAAAAGTTTGACACTTCTTGGCAAAAGATGGCGGTGTCGATACATCAAGCCAACAACACGTGATAGTTTAAGCAAAATATAATTAATCATGATCGTCCCATCGCATTTGATCCGTGAATACAACACCAAGAGTCTTAAAGCTAGTAAGGACTTCAATTTTAGTCAAATTTAAAACGATATCACAAGGAAAAGTAACATTCTTGTTTTTTTGGGTGAAATAAAACCGCTTTTGTTTTATTTTCATTGATTTTTAGAGCATTACAGCTACACCACTTAACAAGGTCTTTAAGAGTTTCATTTGCGCTATTTATTAGTTCATTACAGTTATTACCTGCAAATAGTAAAGTAGTATCGTCCGCGTAGATTACATATTTGATATTTTTATTTAAGTTCACGTTGACAGTGGGTTCTGTACCGTTCCGTGTTGGCAACCTCCGGGTTCACATTCGGTCTCTACACGATTTTAGAAAGGTTCAACCAACGAACGTTATTGTGTTCGCTGAGTGAAGGACATTCCCCGCTGTAAAGTTCGACTGACATGATTCAACAATAAACGTTGCTCTACTGTCCTACTGACCGGCTTTTGTCGCAACAGACGTATGCTAAGGTTAAAATTAAAACGAGGCTGTCTAAACGTTGTTGTACACGTTACTCCTCAAAAGTAACGAAAGAACGTGACTTGGCCTTAGTAACTAAGCACGTTACTCGTTCCTTCTCTAAAAGGTAACTAAATACGTTACTCGTTACCGAAAAAGTTAACTAGGTAGAAGTAACTCGTTACTAGTAACGCGTTACGCACATGTCTGGTTGTACACCGTGGTTGAAGGTCACAAAGACGTGTTGCGAGTTCCGGGAGGCGTGTGTGGTGTGTGTGTTGTTGAGGATATACAAACGGTTGTGTCAATAAAGATTAGTAGGCTGCGTTTGAGAGGTTGTCTGTTTGTCAACTTCTTCGTCCGCCGTCTCCTTTTTTTTTTTCAAAAATGTGGAACGTCAATTAGCTCCATTGATAATTTATTCTTTCTTCAAACATAATGTTCCATACTATGTTTCTTTAGCTGTCAGGGACTATGATTATGTCCACTGACCCGATAATTTGGCAGATCATTTTTAACTTCTCTTGGTTAGACAAGCCCTTGTGTAAACTTCCAGGTTAAATTGTATTGTAATTTATCTTTAAAAAAAAGGACTAGGCGCGCCATTTCATTTTTGAAAATAAAAATAAATAAAATAAACGTGTCTTAATCAAAGTTTGTAAGTAAACGGCAATTTCTTTTATTGCTCAATCTGAAGTTATGCTCTTTCCAAGTCCAAGTTAAGGAAAACGTTATTACGCGCAATTTCAACATTTGATTGGGCAAAAGAAAGACTGTAGAGCAAAGTCTGTACAATTTTGTTTCTTATTTTTTGTTTTTGTTTTGTTGAATGAAACGTCCTAACAGCCCATAATAACGCTTTTTTTTATTTCGTTTCGACTCTGAAAAGTATAAACTCCAAATTCAAATGTAGATTATTTTTTTAAAGAATGTTTTCCTTTGATTTATCACAAAACTAATTTTCTACACATAGCATCTCTTTCATGGTAACTTACAGTATCGCTGCATGCGAAACTAAATTTTGGAATTTATATAAAGTGGAATATATTCATCTGGCCCAGGCGGTACTATCTGAGCGAAGTTTTGCCTGAATATCGAGAAAATGTGCCAGCTGGTTGTTGGCTGAGACTGCCAATAAGGAAAAGGAAAGTACCACACAATGTTGTCTTCCTTCATTAAAGTTCAATCGTATTTTTGTTTCTGCAGGAGACTTGGAATTGTAGTAGTTTTCTTTAAAACAAATATAAAATTCCGATTAGGCACTTAAGGACATATTTCAAATCTGTACATATTTAGGGAAAAAACTTTCATTTATGACACTCTGATTGCGTTCCTTGTTGTTTCAGGTGGTGGTGAGTGAGTGAGTATTCAAGGCTCAAGTGTCAAGTGCGTCCCTCCGACGAACGTCAGTGTGTTCAAAGTTTGTGTGTCAAGCCCTAAGTATCATCTTCAGCCTTACCATCGAGACAAGCACCTTGAAAGACAAGATGATACCGTTGAGCGCTCTATTATTTATTGGACACATCATGACAGGCATGATGTTCGTTGTCCTCGGAACCTGGTGGACAGTCGGCGCCTGGCACGCTTACACTATTCAACGTCGCAAAATCCACCACAGAAAAAGAGCTTACTTTGTGCTTGCTGTGGTTAAGCCGAGGTGCATCGAAGGATTTTACAAGGTGGTATGTGGAGCCATTGGCGTAGTTGCTCTTGGCAGTACATTAGTCGTCAGCGGACTCAGCTCTAACGGAAAGGCGGCGCAACACACGTCCATTTTTCTGTTCATTTGCCTGAGTGGCGCCGTCGATCTCTTGACTGACTACGGGATACCCTTGCCACGAGGAACCGACTTCGTTGGTTTGTTAATGGCGCTGTCTATTGAAGCGCTGCTTTTTTACTTCCACCTGCTTCACAAAGAAGCATTGGACAGCCTGTTGCACGCGCTACTTGCTCTCACTGTCGCATCGGAAGCCGCTTGTGTCGTCATAGAGATGGCCCAGCAGCAAATCGTTCTCGCGACCCTAGGCAGGGCCTTCTTCGGAATCTTGCAAGGTTCATGGCTCTGCCACATTGCGTTCATTCT
The DNA here is from genome assembly GCA_037355805.1 of Ixodes ricinus. Lineage (NCBI taxonomy): Eukaryota > Metazoa > Arthropoda > Arachnida > Ixodida > Ixodidae > Ixodes > Ixodes ricinus. Next base: position 59,190 of record JAZHYW010054166.1, on the reverse strand, counting down.
GTACAATCCGCTGCCCGGGGCTCGTCCCTGGGAAGATACCCACGAGAATTTGATGTTGGCGCCGGCTGTCTACACGTGGCATGTTTTAGGGGTGCTGATGTACCTCTCTGTTGTCGGTACATTCGTGTCCTTGTGCTCGGGGAAGTATCGAGACTCGTGCAAAACGTCAGACGTGAATTCTTCCCTACTGCCACTTCATTCTGCCACGACGGAGGGTCACTGCGTCGTAGGCAGCGTGGAGACTCGGAGCGATATCAGCAGCGATGGCACTAGGAACGCCTAGCTGGAACACGGCCACACGTTCGCACTCTCTCCTTATTTTTTATTTTATTTAGATAGCTCAAGCTTTGGAACAGCCTTCCTAATAACAAAGGGCAACAGAGCGATTTGGATCATTTCAAGAAAGGACTGAATACATTTGCTAAAATATTGTTTCTATCTTATTGTACTCTTTTTAAATTACATCTGTTGTAAATTTTGTTTGCAGTTGTTGAATTTCTTGCTTTTACGTGCGACATCACGCCTCGTGTAACTCTTCCCCTCACTCCAAAGTGTGTGTTTGTGTGTGTGTGTGTGTGTGTGGCTTTAACTTTAACCTGAAATAAAATATATAAAACGCACTGGGGGTATTGAGTACGCATGAACACTACAAGTACACGCTTAGTGAATAGTGTAAATATAAACAATAATCTATAGAAACAAATACTGTTCTAATAGGCCATGCTTATTTTTTTCTTTGAAAAACAATTATTAACACATTTTACTTGCAGGTCCAACTTTGGATTATGGTAATTTTCGCACAGATTATAGCCTGCAAATATATTTTCTAGCACGCGTAGTCTCCGTGACTTTTCTTAATGGGTTAGCATTAGTGCCCTGGTACATGCGCTGACCTAGAGCTTGGACCGGTTTGAAGTACACGTATTCAAAGGATGGCGCCACAGCCCCATCGGCTGTAAAGCGCTGGATATCCTTACGTATCCAAGTGCCGCCATCGTTTGATCGTGCCGGGGTCGCTTCTATTAGATGCCGGCGACGCGTCGCCATTTTCGGCTCATGGCGCATCCCACATCCAAAGCGCACGATCATATATTGGTTTGCTCACCATGCCAATATTTACAAGACCTTAGCCCAGCAGCGTGCGATCTCCTCAGCTCAACATGCGCATGTTGGTCGCTTCGGAAAGCGATCAACTCACGGGCCATACGCACGAACACTGAAAAAAATAAAACCTACGAGGAGCCCTTTTTTGGAAAGGTTTAGGGGTCTGGACACTGCGCGCGTCGCGCCTGCCAAAGTGGAGTGGAACGAACGTTATGAAACGGACACTGACAGGGCATTTATGCTCGCCAAGGTTTTTATTTGTACATGACATATCAGAGCCCAACTACAGAGAACACAATTTGCGGCTCGAAATTCGTTTTCTTTCCGCCCGAAAACAGCCGATGACTGGTGGGTTTGAGTCGCGCTCGGTCTCTTCTCCGTGGTCACGTGCCGTTTTCTATGGTTTAGACACAACCATTAAAGATAAAGTCGAGGGTCATCAAAGGCACACACTTAATATTAAGGAATAAAAAAATAAATATGTACGATACCTTTTCTCTTTTTGTGGCTTCTAAAAAAACTAAAAAATACGTTGGATGAAAAAAAAAAAAAAAAGAAGTTGCGCAGAGAACCGGAAGCATTCTGTGCATTCTCTGCGTAATTCTCAACCTATCGTCGTATCGCGGGAGACGCGTGCTGGGCGATTGAACGAATCGGTCTAAGCGATGGCGGCGGACGACGGACGTGGGACCTCTACTTTAGAACCGTTGTTCGCGGTACCGGCGAATCTGTCTAGCTTCGAAAGAGAAATCGCTTACCGAACAAAACAATTAGGATTTATTCCGTTCGACACGCCCGACCACCAAGCTGATTCGCGCAAAGACGTCGCCTAGTCGTCGTCCCTTCTCCTGACTGAAGACATCGGCTCGTCTTACGACACATGCGAGATGGCACGTGTTGTCCCAGTGCACAAGTCGGGACGCAGGGAGCTTGTTACTTATTATCGACCCATGTCTTTAACAAATATTGTTTGTAAAACATTGGAAGACACTAACATTATAAAACACATTATTACGCATGCCTTGCTTAATGCAAAAAAGCAACGGCTTTCGTCAAAAAGTTACATGCGTGAATCCGGAATCTGTTTAAGCTGACGGAGTTTGTACATGAAGTAAATTCAAAGCTGGATCAGCGCAGTTGAATAGACTGTGTATTTATAGATTTTAAAACAGGCTTTTGACGTTGTTGATCACAATTAACTTTTTTCAGAAATTGCATTACTTTAATGTCAATCCCCGTGTAGTTGAGTTGATTCGGGAATATTTGAATTTAAGAACTCAATACATAGTTTTGAATGGAGGAAGCTGCATCTGAAATTATCGAAGTGACGTCGGGCGTCCCACAGGGGTCCGTGTTGGGCGCGTTGCTGTTTCTTGTTTATATTATTAACGTTTCAGAAACCATCACTTCTCACATGATGATTGTTTGCAGACGACTGTGTCGTGTATCAAAAATTAGAATGTTTGCAAAACACTATCCATTACAACACGACCTTGACAGAATACACATACGGCGCTAATGATGAATAAGAAAGCTAAACTTTTAGAGAAAAAAAAAACGCGCATCTGTGTTTTACAAGAAAAATGTGTCTAGTAATATTTACAATATTGACAGTACCCCCTCCAAGGCGTCTTCGAATTTAAATACTTAGGAGTATTTCTAACACCGTCTTTGTGTTGGCATCATCATGTAGATTTTATTACTGCAAAGCTTGTAAAATATTGGAATTTTTACGACGAAATACTAGACAATTCCGGCAGAGTGCGCAAGAAAATTTGCTGTACAAAAGTTATATTATGTCCGCTCTCTTGTATGTTTGTACAGTTTGGGACCCAAACATGGTTGTCGATGAAAATAAACTCGAGAGGGTAAAAATCTAGCAGCCAGATACGTGTACGGAAATTACAGCAGATAACTCAGCCTGATACGTGTGGCGCAATCTTTGGGTTGGGAATCTCTTGAAATAAGAAGAAAGAAATTAAGGCTGTAACTATTTCATAACATGCTTCATGTTTCAGGTTAGTTATTTAAAGAATTCCAAGTATTTTCGATCCAATCACCTATTGTTCAACGTGTCGTGCCCTTTCGGCAAAATGTGCTTACAGGCTCCGCATTGACAGGCCACGCTCGGAAAAAAGTTGTCATTTTTTTCTTGCAGCGTTGTAACAAAGTTCCGTGCTGCTTTTGACAGGTGATACTGAGCTAAATCCCGGTCCCACGACAAAGGCACAGGAGGAGCAGCTTACAGCAGTTCTGACAATTGGTCAATAGTTAGAGAGCGGGCAGGCTGCATTGCTCAACAACAATAAGAGACTTGAGGAACCCCCCCCCCCCCCCCCACACACACACACACACAAAAAAAACTAATGAAGCAGTACAGTCTTTGAAAGACGGAGTCGCAAGGTTGTAAAGTAATCAAGCTTTTCGAGCGCAAAAACTGCCGAGCTCAACATCGAGGCACATCATGATGATATGGTGTCTCATCTTTGTGCTAAGGTTGATGACCTTGAGAACTAGGTCCCGCAAGGAACAATATAATATTTTTTCGGTATTAAAGAAATAAGTGAACGTGAAACATACGGCTGTTTCCTAGAGAGTATAATTAGGGAAATTTTGTCAATCTAAGTTTGATATAGAATGTAACTAGCATTTCCTAGAGCACATCGAATACTGTGTCGTTTCTGGTGGGATAAACAAAGACCGATAATAGCGAAATTCGTAAATGAAAAAGAAATCGGAAATGTTTTTGCAAACTGTTTTAAACTTAAAGGTACCGAATTTAGCGTGAAGCAACGACTACTCGGAGTTGTTTAGACTCCAACGTAGAAATATGCATCACTTTTCAGAAACTATTAAGAAAGCAGGAGACAAGATACGCATGCGCTTTGATAAACTTTTTGTGAACAGTGATGTGTATGTCTGGGACAGCGCTACTGGATCTGCTGTCTTATTTTGGGAAGAGTATCAACGCTGAAATTTGACAAGTCGCACCATTCGCCAACACCAAATATTTCGCCTAGATTAGCTGAAAGCCCCAACCTAACTTCGCAGTGCAATAGCCTCAATGCAAATGCTACTGATTCGCACCTTGCAGATGTTAATTCACTAAATATTTTTTATATACTAACATTCGTAGTCTGTTATCAAAGCGTGATTTATTTTCTTTGATAGAGTCCTGTTTTGCTGACATCGTGGCTCTCACGGAAACGTGGTTAACTGATGATATTGCTGACTGTGCTCTTTGTCATGCGTTTCCTCTTTTGCTTTATTTCGTCATGATCGAGTACAACGTAAGGATGCTGGGTACTGTTCGCTGTTAAGAAAAGTTTAACTTGTCCGCGTATTTCTCTGCACGCAGGTTTTGAAAGTACTTGACAGTCTTCCAAAAACAAATATGTCAATGTTGTCCTTCAGTGTATGCTATAGGCCACCCGACATCATCGAGGGCTTTGTTATTGGATCATTTCATGATGTCCTTTATACTCTGTCTTTGATATATGCTGGTTCCAGCTTGATAATCCTAGGTGATTTCAATTATCCTTCCATCGACTGGACTCAAACTTATTCTTGCTCTCCGATTAACACTGCTGAATGTGCGAATGTTATCGATATGTTTGCCTTCACTTTAGCCTCTTGCAGCTTGTGACAATGCAAACTCGGTCCACTCTCTTCCAATATCCTTGACCTCATCCTGACTACGCAACCAGATATTTTTAGCCTATTTCCATTTCTCCAGGCATAACTGATCATGAAATCTTGATATCCTAAATCTATTTACCACTCAAAAAGAAACATATTGTTAGCGAACTAATTAGAAGCTATGGTATGGCTAATTATAGCGTGACTTATAGTGAATAAAAATGATTCCGGGAATAAATAGTTTTGTCCGGCTTTGAGTATAGCGCTGTCGTAGCTATACAGAAATAAAAGTAATGCTCTGGTAGAGAAGTATGCATTTCCTTTAATTTTTATCAAAACGTCTTAATACTTCTCCCTGGTTTACCGTAGGCCTGAAACACTTTCGCAATAAGAAAAAAAAGTATCTTCAGGCGTGCTATAGACCGAGACAGTCCATTATATTGGCAAGCGTATTACGAGTGCGAAAATAAATACAAGAAGTTGAATCAGCTAGAAACTCCCACTGCCAAACCACCCTACCCAACATGTTGCGCCTTCTGGTGATATGCTTTCGGGTTTTGAGAGTGCCAGTGTTTTAGATTGATCTTTTGCTTCTGTCTCTTTTTTTTGAGGGTACAGCAGCGTTTTGTTATTCAAGGGACCATCATCACATGGATAATATTGTGGTAAATCCCACTGGAATAGAGAAACGGATTGAAAACCTTACACTTTCTTCTTCAAGTGGCGATGATTAAATTAATTCTAAAGCACTCATTAATGCTAAGATTGTTCACAGTGTCAAACTGTCTGCAATCTTCTCACAATCATTGCTCAATAATTTTGTCCCTAAAGACTGGAAAATCGGTAAGATCATATCGCTTTTCAAATCCGTGTCTGGCAACTCCCCTTCAAATTATCGGCCCATATCGCGTATAAGCGTCGCTTCTAGATTACTTGAACATGTCCATTTCAACGTTATCCGGTTCTTGGAAGAACACAATTTAATTTCTGATTACCAACACGGGTTTCGTAAGGGTCATTCACGTGAAACACAACTCGCAGGCTTCATATCATGGCATTCACGTTTCTGTTAACTCTGGCTCTCCGGTCGACACTATATTTCTTGATTTTTTTCAAAAGCATTTGACCGGGTCCCTTATAAGCGTTTTTTGCGCAAACTAGATCACTTAAAACATATAAGGACTTTTTTTTTATGGGTTAAAGATTGGCTTTCTGGCAGAGTACAATGCACATTTGTAAACTATCAAAATTCATCGATCATTCCGGTGTCCTCCGTTGTTCCCCAAAGCTCTGTCTTTGGTCCCCAGCTTCTTTTTTTTTTTTTTATATATAAACGATTTACGATTCCGTGTTTTCTCCTCCTTTCGTATATTTGCTTATGACTGTAATATATGAAGAAGTTCATATTAACACTGACACCATAACACTGCAAGATGACCTCAATAACTTATCTGAGTGGTGTTCGGCATGAATGATGGAGCTTAACCCCGCTAAATTCAAAGGCATTTCATTCGTTAAACAGGAACCTATTTTCACACATTCCTACTTTATTAACTCTAACCTGGTTGAATCAGTTACGTTTTATAAATACCTTAGTCTTCATATCAATATGCATCTGTCATGGAAATATCATATTCTGTCACTGTTGTCATGTTCCAATCGTTCTCTTGGCTACCTAGAACATAACCATCGCCTTGTTCCTTCTGAATGAAAGACAAAATACTGCACTATCTTTCATTAATTCGACCAAAACTTGAGTACGCATAAAGCATTTGAGATCCTTATCAAGCCTGTCTTATTAAAGAACTAGAAGGTTTTTAAAACCGTGTGGCGCTTTTTATTTTTCCGATTATTCCCGTTATTCAAGTATAACCTTTTAAAACAGAAAGCCGACCTTCCAGAATTGAGCTTAAGACGCCAACTTCCTTCGTTGTTCCTCCTTCGCCGCTTTTATTACTCACCTTATCTCCGCACAGGTCTCCTAACACAGACATCATTGGTTACACCTCGTCTAAATCCCTCTTGCAAAATCGACCGCTACACCTGACACTCTTCATCATACTTGTATTCCCTTTTCCCCAGAACAGAAGTCTGATGGAATGCACTTCCTAATGACATCTTCACCGAGACCAATCCTGAACGTTTTCGTGCTGTCGTTGCCAAACACTTAAGGAATTACGTGAATACGTGTTTTTTAATACTTTGATGTGCAGCTGTTGCACTTATTTGCAATATTTTCTTCAAAATGTTGTGTATCACCTGATTATGCATTTGGGTTTTGTGTGTTATACTTTGTCAGTTCTTATTTTAATCATCTCAAAATGTTGTATTTCTACTCTTCCCCCCCCTCTTTACGCAATGTCCTTTGCAAGAGGACCTACAAGTTATTTAGATAAATAAATGAATAAATAAAATATATTATCGCAAAGTTGGATTACAACCGAAGCTTATACCTCCCCCCCCCAACACACTCTATATATCGCGACGTGTTGACCTTTAACAGAAGCTACGTGAATACAAATGTAAAACCAACCAGTCCAAATCATCTTTTTCCCTAAAACAAAAGGTATGCGAAATTGCTCTGACGTCGCGCAAAACTGAGATCGTACATTCAGCCGGCCATCTTTTTTAGGTCGAACTCGGGGATCCGAAGAGCCGCGCCAGCGCGTCAACCGTGTAGCCAGCCGGAGGAATGACGCGCAGCGATGGCATATTGTGACGTCGGACCTTAGCATGTGGCGACACAATCTAGAGGCTGTACCCGTCCTTCCTGATGACACGTTCGCAAACTTGCGCGCGTCGACAGCGACGTCGTCTCGCCAGCAAAGCAACTCGCACATGTTCCCCCTCGAAGCGTACAGGTTGCCCTCATCGATGTCCGCGAGCGTCCGCGACTCGAGGCCACGTGGATGCTGTTGGATATGAACATGAACCAAAGAGGTTACACTTACTAAAAATGGTATCTTAGAAACAACGCACGATCCAAAAACAGATCGCTTATGCGTGCTCAATCGAAATCTGGAGCACTCTACTTCAGATTGATACACCACATTTACTTTGAGGCGCACGGCCACCTTTTCACTGCATATCCCATCTCACAAATTGTGTTCAGTGGTCGCGAAGGCATAGGTTTGAGAGCGTGTCTCCGCAGAATGCGTTGTTTGCTTGAGAACTCGAGCACGCTTTTAAAAGCGTCGCGCTCACAGCTGCGCAGGAACTGAAGACGTCTTTGCAGTTGATTTGCACTTATGACGTCATAGTGGAATTTCAGTGCACTGACAAGTTGCAGAGACGCGAAGCGCAAAAATCATTATGAAGCGCATGCTCCCAACGCGGGCTCACACTTTGCGGCGAATGAGGCTTGTTGTAAGTACATTGAAAGCGGCTATGATCTTTTCTTCAGTACACATTACCGAGAGATTGCACCCTTAAGATCACGCCTGCTAAGTGTACACCCATTTTGGTTCCCTCAAAGAGTCCTTCTGAAAACATGCGTAGTTTTTGCGATATGATTTCATGTGTCAAAGTAAAAGAGGAAAAACCGACGATGGTTTTCTCGTGCTAACTGCTCAAGTACCACTCAATCTTGTCCTTAGCACTCGAATAGTATTTATAAATGATACCTTCATGACACACACCCTGATCCCATTGCTGTCGGTGACACCACGTTGCTTGAAGAGAGCTACACAGCAATTTAATGGCACCTAGCCGGTAGAAAAGAAGATCGCGGAGTTAGTGCCAGCGTGCACCAACCTGTCCGGCCGCTTTTCTTGACTTAACCAAGATGCCGGATCCAGTTCTTCTCACGCCTTGTAGATGGCGCTGTGCATTTCGCATATCTCCCATTGGCGAATGGTATCAGTTGACCTTGGAAGTTGTTAAAATTATGGACAATAACGCTTTTTTTTTTTTGCTGGATTGTGAAGTGTAGTTTTTTGCTTTCAAGTGCCCTTATTTATTGTATTTCTTATTGTGTGCATATGCGCTTCCTGAAATGTTCTAATACGGTGCCTGTGTTGATAGTTGATGTATATATCTCCCTCCTCCCTCCTTTAATGCCATGCGGCGCTGTGGATAACATAATAAATAAATCAAATATAGATTCAGTGGTTTACACATTATGGTGACGCTATGCACACAGTAAACTATAAATTCGAGTACCAAGAAAAACAACGTCATTGAAGTTTGTGTGGAAATTTTTAAGCCCAAGCAAAAACACATTTTGCGACAATTCGAGATTCAGGAACTCGATAACGGAGATGATTGTTATTCTGTATTTCAGACTCATTCTATCTGGTCAAAATGTGTCCAAAATAGAAACGAAGTTCATGATTTTGGGTGAGCTACGCAACCAGATAGAAAACCATAAAGGCGGGAAGCTACTAAAATTAAGGCGCACACAAGGTCACACAGAATAAGAAATTGAGGTCCAGATATATAAAGACCTGGCCGGAAGTAGGAAGCGCAACACTTGTCGAGTATTTTGAAATCCGAATGCGTGGAGCGTTAACACGTCAAGGACGCTCGATTCCGACTCGAACAACACCTGCAGCCCATCATTCTACAAAACATATTATTGTGCAAAGCTTCCGTACTGCACGTGTCGGCAATCAACGGTTTTCAACACGTGGGTCCACAAATAGCAACAAAAAAAAAAAGAGACTGAAACAGGTATACTATCTTTTCGTTCACTCTCGTTCCCAGCCATTTGGATAGAGATGTTTGGTATCACCGACGAAAAAAAATAATTAAACATTTCAACCTGCAAAGAGTAAAATATTAGAAGTGAGGCAAAACGTGAATGGATGACGGTTACTTTTATATTCTAAATGTCTTCTATTGGTGTTGCGAAATCAAAACAATAATTTCGCCCATACTGGAAGTGACGATATTCAAGATGGCCGCGCCCTTGTGGAGAAGCCTGATCCGTCCGTTTTCGCAGAGTGAAACAAACTCAGTGGCGCCATCTATCGGGTGGCTTTTCTTTTCCCCTCATAATTCTTTTATCATAAGAGTGAATTAAGTCTGAAAGTGCTATGATTGGCTATTTCCAGAAGATAGCGTGTATATTTGATTTCGCAAATACTACGAAACCCGCCATCTAGTTCAGAACCGGAAGTGGTTGGGGGCTATTTCAACAGCTCCCAGACTAGGAGTGGCTACATCCACGCGCGGGGATGTAGCCAGATCGGGAGGAGATAGGGCTCCATCCACGCACTTCGTCACTTCCGGCGTACTACGTCACTTCCTGCGTAGACGGAGGCAGTTCTCCTTCCGTCTTCTCTATTTTTTTTTTCTTGTTTTTTTGGTTAAGGAGTTTGGCCCTTTGTGAGCACGGTCGCGCTTCTGACACGCCTCGAGTCTTGGTTGCCGGGGGTTCGATGGTGAAATACTTGTCCCAGTATTTCCCATCGAATAACCGTGTGGCTGTCGAAGTGCGGGCGTTTAGTGGCATTAGGACCGAGGCTTCCTGCTCGATTTTGATGCTGTCATTTTGCACGTAGGCACAAACAACACCAGCGTTTGTGCCAGCGCGTACATTGACAAGTACCGTCGGCTGGCCGCTCAGATCTTGGAGCGCAATCCGACGATGCAGATCGCCTTTTCTTCCGTCCTTCCGAGGCGGGAGAACATGCAGGTTCTCTTCATTGAAGTGTCCCCGTAGTCAGAGTGCCGAGATCCAGGCGGTGAATGATCGGCACAGAGACGTGAACTGGCTCCTGCAGGAGTTCTGCCGCAAGAAGGGCTTCGTGTTCATCGCTGATCTCGTGGACGAGTAGCATCTTTGCATCGGCTACTGTTTTCTTTGTCATGGAATAAACTGTTACTGGAATCTTTTACACAGTTCCCTCGATTGAATGCTCTCAGTATATTTGTTCTTACTGGGCCTATATAATGGATGTTTTCCCTTCTCTCGCAATCTTTGTGAGATTGCGAGCGTGCGCGCAAATCAACAACGCATGGAGCGGTGGGCTCGCACTTGTCCCCTTTGATGCACGTAAGTTCGCGCTAAAACGCCTCGAACCAAGCCAACCACTGTGCAACCACACATACAAACGAAGCCTCACTGCCTCGCCTCGGCAGCGATGCACACATGGGTGAAGGCCCCGGAGGCCGCACCCGCACCACATTGCTGCACGCCCACACGCACGGCAGAGACGCACGAATGGCACGCACGCCGCCCACACGTGTGTGTGACTCCTGGACAACATAACTATAAGGATATCTATTGATACTATTTTTATGACGCCTGATATTTGCTATTAGTCTTAGAAAACAGTAAAAAAGAATTGTCTAAAAATTTGTAAGGTCACGTGACATATTAACTTTATTACATCAATAAAATCTAACCTCTTTATTTTTATATCCTATATTTACTCATGAGAAAGCATAATATGTACATAAAAACAAATTCTGTCGTTATATTATAAGTCACGTGACCTTTTGCGTGGATGGAGCCTTATCTCCTCCCGACGTGGCTACGTCCCCGCGCGTGGATGTAGCCTCGGCCCCCAGACTATCTTCGGGCCCGCGCGTCACGTGACCTGCACGTCAGCCAGGTCACTCACCCTCCCCGTCCGACCGCTCCGTCGCTGCCGCGGCCATGTTGGCGCCGCTTCGAATTTTTTCTCGCTCGCTGCAGAGCGAGATTGCCGCCTTTCAAGCTTACGCGCATTAAGAAAGAAACCTTCTGACAGTTGTTTTGGAATAATTGGCAAAACAAAATTAAAACACCAACGAGAGGCGCTGCTAGCTTTGGAAACTGACCTTTAAATCAGCGTGAATTAGTGCCAGAAATTTGGTGGAAAGAATTTATTTTTCACATTACAATAAACGTGAAGAACAGAACACAAAGAAGTACTCAACAGTTGCTGGAAAAAACGCCGCCGGTATCAGTTGCGAGCAATTGTAGCAAAACCGTGCACTTCACTTAGCCGCGGCAGTTTTTAGTTTCCTCGCACTAGCGTTGTCTTTAAACGTGTCATTTCCCTGCTTCAAGTAATTATTCAACATTGTATTTGTCGCGCACTTAGTTGTCATGTTGACCAACGGTTCAGGATCGTCTCCGTTTGGCATGCCACTAGTTCTTCGAATTCCGGCAAAGTTACAATAACCAGATGTCGAACTACGTCCATGTGACTTTGAAGTTGCAAAAACAGTGAGGCATTTTTCTCCTGCAGCAGTTTCGTCACAACTACCTCTGTGAGCGTTACAATCGTTGTAACAAATTTACTGGGAAACTTTAGCCCGCCTCGATTTAGGTTTGCTGTTAGAGAGCGGACGTCAGCATCACCTTCGGCATCCCGACGGGCGACCGCAAGTTTCTCACGGCGAAAATCACACATCAGTGTCTTTAAACCAGCATGTGCACAAAACCCTGCAAAATAAGCAAGAAGAGGAACACGTAAACTCAACTTGTTCAAGTCGGGTGAGTACACCGCAATGTTGAAGCGCAGTTGATCCGTGGCATTCGGCAAGCAAGGGCCGTCAATGTCCATGAGGTCATCAAGGCTCATAACAGGGAGGGTATTTTACAGCAAATTCTACCTTTACTGTCATAAAGCTGGGGGATGCTAATATGGTAGTCTCCCCCTGCGATTTGCCGATACTGATCAAATCTGCTTTCCAGATCGTCTGTCTGTACTTTTACAAGTAGTACATATTTGAAGCCAAGTTCAAGAAGGCAGTACTTTGTGAACTCAAGCAAAGCATATGTTGAATGCTTGAGAGCACAGAATGTCTCCTTCGTGAGTGTACACTTATTATGTTTGTACGAATCCCAAACATCAAGCCAAGTCACAAGAGCATCCATAAACACCCGCTTGAAATCATTATTTAAGCACGAAATTGGTTCTTCAAAGACATCACGATGGAGATGTCCCTTGCATGGTGTTTTGACCTGATTATCTTCCACCAACAAAGAACTATCCTGATGAAATTGGCGGTTTCTTTAGCACGCGGAAACGCTGGCAGATCACGGTGAGCATTTAGGGACACGGCCACAAAGGCATCAAAGACCTGCAAGGCACCTTTTGACATTTTGCCTCTCTAAGTTGCTTGGGTTTAGAACCTTTGACGACAGCCGATAGCGACTTCGAAAGCTGAGATGCTTCAAGTTTGTGCAGCTCCCGAAGTTCTTTAAAGAATACCCATTGTATACAGTCAGGATCGACCGTAATCTGCAAAGGGCCAGACATTTAAAAAAGTTAGTGCCAGCATTTTTATCTATTTTGTCAGTTGTTTCTAATACATTTCAGCAGATGCATGGCACCTACAACATAAAACGTAGGCCGCATCGCGTCAGCTGGGTTAGGGTAAGCAATCCGTAGCTTGTGCGGGTTTGAAAGCATATTTAATGCTTTCCTGTTGATTGGGTTGTTGTTCGTCCCGACGGCTAAAACTTTTAAACCTATTTGCTCGAGTTGGACGATGACTTTTTTTCAAAACAGCATGAAGCGACTTCGCATTCAACGTTCGCAAAGGCAGAATATGAGCAACCTCACGGAAGGAACTCAGATACTTTGTACTGTGAACACATGGGTGGACGTTGCGGCCCCATCTGAGTTTGCTGCTGCCCACAGATCTTTCCTTCTTTGTAGTCGAAAGACGCCTGCATTTCATCTACCATCAAAACAGTAGTTCTCTAATGCGACTCCAAGTGCATAAACCCCTAGGCAATTTACTTCAGAAAGTCAGCAGTATCTGATGCACTCTCAGGCGACAACTAAAAAGAATAGCACATATTTCTTATAACGAATGTGGCAAAACAAAAACAAAAAAAAAACGAAAAAGCTTGAATTTTTCAAAAACTTGTACGGATGAGGTGATATAGTCTGCAGTAGGCATGCAAGCACCATGGTTTGCGAAGAATACTGCAACCGCTCCTTTCAAAGCAACACCACGTGTTCATTTAGGAACGTAATAATGCCCTTTTTCTGTCGGTGGCATTTTCGGCAATTTTGTACATCAGGGAAACAGTAACATCAGTAGGGCCATTAGACGAGTTTTTTGTGAGGGCAATGCGCTGAAGCCTATCCAATATTTCAAGTAGGACATTGACATCTCGGATGTACTCTGTTACTATATAGTCTCCAATCCGTTTTAAACAACAGCTGTAAAACGGGCAGCGATTTTCAAATTTCCGGAAACAGTCACAGACGACTGCAAAACAGGTGCGCTCTCATATGTAATGTTAAAAACATGGCACACTCAGGGCGATGAATGACAATCCATCCATCTGGAACACACGTGTTCTCCAAACATCTCCTCTGTTCAAGTAGCGTCACAAACCTGCGCTTCGCCTGTTCATTGCAATAAGAGGTTGCAGACTCTTCGATGGCACGGGCGAGGTCCGATGTTTCTGGTCGCATTTTCTTGGCGTCCGGAGGTTACCTCGAAGAGCAGGCATTTTGTTTTGACAGGTAGGACGAGCACACCGGGAACAGAGAAAGGCACTGATCCATGGCGCGGACGTTTCACCTTCAGGGAAATTTCGATAACTTTTTCCGTCCTAGGATTTATGTACGATGACTTGTGTTCGAGGAACGACGCTTCGAAGTGAACAACCAAAGTTGCAATGCGCCGTTTTTTTAATAATAAATATAGATAACCAAAGAAACTTCGCTTAAAAATACACACAAAAAGAATCATAGTTTCTCCGAACAAGAGAATTGTCCGCTTGATAAAATTGACTTCCTTACCTTGTAGTTGTCAGTAGGTACAAAATCCTTCCTAGGTATTACACTAAACCACTTCTTGAATAGCACTTCGTCATTTCGGAACAAAAACACTTGCACTGTCTTCCCCATCTTGTAGTTCCTAGAACATGCTGGAATGCAACACTTGTTCGGCATGTCAAAACCTAGATGCCAGGGACCGGTGCTGAGAAAAACCAAAACGCAAAACCAGCAAAAAAAAACAACAATTGTACGACAGACGCGCCTGCACACCGGCGCACACCGAAAGAAAAAATGGCGCCGACCGCGACAGCCAGCGAGGGAACTTGCGAGGGTCGGATGGCAGGAAGTGACGTCATGCCAGAAGTCGCAGGACTGAAAATGGTCTAGGAGGTGTTGGCTATTTGCACACTGGCGCCATTACGTTTCAGCTCACTTGAGAAAGAGCGAATAGTCGGGATAAATGAAAGCTCATGCGACTAACTGTCGGCACACTTGAAAATATTGAGTGCCCGGAGCCAATTCTTCGGAAAACGGCATACGTAAACTTATTACGACGAGCCCAATCCGCACCAGTGTACGCGTACAAACGCATCTGGCAAACTAGTGTACTGAAAAAACTACTATACAAGCATACTGTGTGCAGCAAGAGTCCATAACCTCCGGCTCGCATGCCAACACCGACTTGCGAGGAACCTTTCCATGAACCGCAGACCGATAATTCGAAGCTTTAAAGCACGTAAATACTAAAAAGCAGCTACTAAAACATTTTCATATTCATCTTTCGTGACCACCTGCCCTCGAATGCCGATGCCATTTTCGTGAACCTCGCTCTCCATTGCTTTTCGATACTAACATAACAATTAAGTTCTCTTTACTATCAAATTTAAAAAAAAAACACCACTCAGTACGACGACCGAAAAGTTTATATAAATGCGCAACAAAATTTTGAGAGGCGGAAATAAAGAGGCCGTGCAACGATACCAAATTGGAATTTTCCTCACTTTACACAAGCTTACTGGCTCTAATGGGACCCCGGTATATTCGCTCGCAGACATGGAAATAATTCGTTACAAGCAACGGAATTAGAGCCCTGCATGCGCCCAGCAGGTCAACCCAAAAGCATCCTTCAAAAAAAATGAAAGACGTTTATAATTTTCTGTAACGCCGAATTAGAGCGCAGCTCCTGAGGAGGAGGAGGGCGAGGGTATGCCCTTCTTTCTTTCCCGCTAAATCTAGCGGGGAAATTTTTCACTAAATTTAGCGGGAAAATCTAACCCTTGTGATGTTACACGCGACTTTACGTGCGACGTCACACGTGACGTCACAAGGGTAAATTTAGCGGGAATATTTTTTCCACCAAATTTAGCGGAAAAAATTTTCTCGCTAATTTTAGCGGGAATATTGACAATGTTAGATGAGTGTGACGTCATACGTCACGTGTTTCCTATAACACGTGTTATAGGAAACACACGTGACGTCACCTGTGACGTCACGAGGGTAACGTCATGACGTTATCCTCGTTACCCTCACGAGGGTAACGAGGGTTACCCTCACGACCCTCACGAGGGTAACCCTCGTGAAGGTAACCCTCGCCACCCTCGTGAGGGTAACCCTCGCAACCCTCACAAGTAACCCTCGTGACGTCACGTGTGACGTCATTATGGGAAACGTTCCATAATACAAAGCGCGGTTACGGTGACGGCGACGGTTACGGCGACGGCGACGGCGACGCCGCCTCAATCCGGAAACGGGCGCCTAAGAGCTGCGCTCTAAAACAGAACTGTAGTTAAAGCTCCAACTAGTTCAACTTATGCACTCGAATTGTCTAGTACTCGGGCGATTTCTTCATGGTCCTCGATTTGCTTGAAATTTTGCTAAACTCGCCAAACAACATCGCTAAAATAGTACCCCAAATATTAGGTAAAAATATTTTTTTTCACGAAGTTATTGAATTTACAATTTAGGTCCTCACCGTGTCTTTCAAACTGAAAGTCTCTACTGGCAACAACGAAAAAGTGACGTCCGTGGAAGGCAGGAGTTCACTCTTTGGACTGTAGAATTTATTCCCAACTGATTCCAAGCCGTTTCATGGTGTCAAATGAATGCTTTGGAGTTTCGGCTCCAGTACCTGCGCTCCAGCACGGAACAAATGATTGGCATATTCTATTTTTTAGACATGCTTGCTCGACTGGCAAGCCTGCCCGCCACTAACGTCACGGCACTGAAAAGTGCGGGTATATTTTAATGATGGTTTTCGCATCATTTTCATTTGCCGATGTCACAATAACTATTATGAATTTCGCGATACTAAATAGCATACCGGAAAGAGTAAAGGCTGGGGAGTGAGAAAAAATAGTTAGTTGAGGTAGCTCAAAAAATCGCCGGAGTACCCCTTAAAAGCGGCCTTTGAGTTTTGAGGTGTGTTGGTCACAGTGCAAATGCTATGTCGGTACTCACTGAGCCTCTCCTACCTTAGGAGATTTTCCAGTTATGGTGATTTTCGACATCTAGGAATTCACAGTAGCTAGATTGACAGAGGATGTAGCAGACTAAAACTCTTGGACCTCTTTTTTTTGTGCGTGCGTGCGTGCGTGCGTGCGTGCGTGCGTGCGTGCGTGCGTGTGTGTGTGTGTGTGTGTGTGTGTCGTGTGTCTGTGTGCTGTGTGTGCGTGTGTGTGTGTGTGTGTGTGTGTGTGTGTGTGTGTGTGCGTGCGTGTGTGTGTGTGTGTGTGTGTGTGTGTGTGTGTGTGTGTGTGTGTGTGTGTGTGCGCGCGCGCGCGCGCGCGGTGTGTGTGTTTTGTTTGCGGTTGTCGGACTTCTTGAGTGCGACACCACGCATCATGTAAGACAGTAACACTTCTCTCCCGCTCTCCCGGGAGAGGGAGGGGGGGGGAGGTTGTTGACGTAAGGTGAAAAAAAAAAGGGGGGGGGGGTATCGAAAATACATAAGTACCCGAATATGTACCTGCCGCGTCCCCCACACAAGCCTTATTGGCTTATGTGGGCATAGATAGTTATATATTGAAAATTGAAATAACCATTCATTGTATATTGTGTTGTATACTAGCCAAGAGTCTCGTGCATTTAAATGTTTATATACTATCTTATCTTCCAACTCACGCAAGTTTCGTAACTCTTTTCTTCTTCGAAATAAGCAATCATTCAAGTTGTGTATTTCTTTGTTTTCTTCTAGGCAGAATAAACCGATCTCACCAGCAATCCTAGGTATACGCCACCGCTGCCTCAGTGCATTGAGGGAACTTTAGACTTTCTGTACGTGCCACAACCTCGCTGGAGCTCTGCGCGTGCAGAGCACGAGAGGTGTTGGGCACTGCCGCCTGCCTCCTGTGAACTGAAATTATGGCGGCTTCACGCATGCGCCGAACGCTTGGTGAGATCGGTCTTTTACTTTAGATGATAAATGATTCCGCCTATTATTGCCACTGTTTTATACATAGGTTGACGTTTCTTTTGCTACCGGCGCTTTCCCCCTTGCTGGCGTGTTAGAAAGAGTGAAAGTCCCGGATGAGAGACTTCGCCGGTGTTGGATGTATGCGTTGCCCGAACTTCGTTCGCGCTTTCTTTTCTGTTTGAAACTCCCTAACTTAATTAGAGTCACGGGCTTGGATGGCGGCAGTCCCCCGGTCAACGGGACACCATTGCTCGGTTATATTGCCGCCCGCAGAGCCGAGAAAGCAACACTCGGTCACGGTCTTCTAGAACAGGGGTCTCCAAACCCCGGCCCGCGGGCCAAATCCGGCCCGCGGAGGTCTTACGACCGGCCCGTGACTGACCGTGGTCCTTCCAATGAAGCCCGTCCCGTGGCCCGCTTCCAGCAAGTCCGCTGTTACCGGCGCCCAAGTAAAGAAACGGCGCCGCGGACCAACCGCGCCACCACGAAGAACGAGAAGAGACTGCCTGTTGTAACGCAGGTCCTCTCGCCATATTATTCATTGGACATCGAAATCACCAGCAACACTATTCTTAGTCCCCTGATTCATATCTGTGTAACTAATCGTATGGTGCAATTCCTTTTTGTTGCAGCATATGTTTTATGACAGCATAATATATGACTATTGCATATTGTCAGCATCAGTTCTACCCTTTGTGAACATGCCAAAGTTCCTGGGCGCTTCGATTGATGAGTTTTATTTGTCCCAATAATTGTGCAATCTATTCTTAGCTAAATTACCTTTTAATATAAAGTATATGTATTCATGATTTTCTTAGATTCTTTTTTCATGGCTACTCTAAACAATTTTGTATTTAAACGATTATATAGGATATTTATTTGCTGTTCCCTCATTTGTATTTACTTATTTATTTCCCGGCCCTCGAGACCACGACAGATCCCCGATCCGGCCCCTTAGCCAAAAAGTTCGGAGACCCCTGTTCTAGAAGATTCTCATTCATTCTCGCACTAGTTGTAACTTTCCCTTTGCTTTGTTGTTCTCGAAAGTGCCAGTTCATCCTCGCCCCGAGCGCGCGACGCTCGAACTTTCTTTGCCGAACTTTCGAGATAACGACGCACTCTAGATAAGCAGCTGCCCGCGACCTTGTCGAGTGAGTCCCGCTCGTGCTCTCTGTTATTGTCGCCGCCGAATCGCCGCCTGCTTTTCTGCTACCTCGACGCTCTTTCGTTCTTTACTTATTTTTGGTTGGCACAAGTTCGCCTATTAAACCTTTAATTTTCAGTTCACTGCTCGTCTTCGTGTCACCTCCGTTCGTGACAATATGGTGCACAAATAACGACAGAAAGCGTTGAATACTGTCCGAGAACCTATGTAGCTTGCACGGAACTCGGCAAGCGTGGCTGCAATGTCTTGACCCCGATGTCCGGCGGCAGTGGGTTACGTCCGTAAACCGAAAGGACTTTCCCCAACGCCATCCTGTCGACTGTGCTCGGAACATTTAAGGGCTGTTTATACTCCGACGTTGAGCGCAGTGAACGCGGCGTAGCGAAGAACGCGCGCCTTTCATTGGCCGGCAACCAGGAACTCGAGAGCTGCGACGAATCAGTATCTGCGCGCCTGCGCTACGCCGCGCCCGTCGACGTTACGTTGGAGTATAAACGTACCTTTAGTGAATGGAGCGCGCACCGCACTTAATTAATTAACGCTGTACTGTTGATGAAAACAGGGTACGCCTCGCAAGGAGCGTGCAAGTTTTCTCGTGATAATTGTTGTTTCAACTTGTAACTTTTTGTAACTGAATTTATCTTAATATTGATGTTCTGGAGTGGTGACACTGACTCGATTTTATCATATACAACCTTAGTTGAAGGCTCATTTCCGCCGCCGGGTGTGGCTAGAAATTGTCGAAAAATTAGTTCGATCAGTTTTTCTCAATCGCGGTCCCCTGCGCGATACTAGAGAGCCGTGAACCTATGTTGACCGTCACAACACGACTGCATTATTTTTATTTTCAAAATTAGTGTATAATGTAGCTGGAAAGAAACCTTAATTTTCTGTTGCTGAAAGTTGAAACATTGTCGAAAGTGCTCTTCCGGGCGCCGCTCCAATGTTGGGTGTGCTAGTTGGGTGCTCCAAAGTGTTGGGTACCCTACTTAGGGCGCGTCTTGTGTTCTTGTGTGCCCCGGATGGCATTTTTCAATTGAATGAGAACGTTTGCTGCTCCGCATTATGGCATCCGCCACGGCGGCAACGCCAGAAGTGGGGCTTTCAACGCGCCACTGATAGAAATCGGAAGCGAGTACTCCAAATATTGTATCATTCGACAACGATTGAATTTCCCTTCAGGTTTTTTGACGTTTTAGATGCACTACACCGATAGTGTATTTGGCGTTTCGTATCGTCAGCAACAATAAAATAAAATGTGAACAGGACATGCGAAATAAGAATATTGCAGGAAACGATAAGGCAGCTCACTATACGGCTTAAAGGGTAACTGCAAAGAAAAAAGTGTATTTTTAAACAGCCTAATTAGGACAAGCATGTCACAAAACAATTTTTCCGCCGAAAACAAAATTTTTTACAGCAATATTTATTGCGCAGGACTGATTTTAGTTTGCGGCTATTTCACCCGTTTTGAATCGCGCGCCACAAAGTTCCTATTACACGTCACAGAGTCGCTGCTATACGTCACGGAGTGACGTATACCAGCCACTCCGCGGGCGTCGAAAGAGCGGGAGTTTCAAATGCGGAGAGGTTGGGACTCCGACTAAATTACGTTCTGTGGCGTAAATATTGCTAGAAAAAATTTGTTTTTTCGCGGAAGATTTGTTTTGTGACATGCTTGTCCCAATTAGGCTGTTTAAAAAAACACTTTTTTTTCTTTGCAGTTACCCTTTAAAGGTGTTTATAAACTTTTTATTTGATGATCCCGTGTCGACGAGTGTGTCTTTTGTCCAGAACTGAAAGCAGCAAAGTTGAGATTGGCGTATTGCCTGAGAGAGTCGATCAATAATTCAACGATTCGAAATCGATGCATGAGCATGTTTCAACATTCAGCAATAGAAATTTAAGGGTTTTTTCCAGCTGCAATTTGTACTAATTTTGAAAATAAGAAGAATCTAGTCGCGTTGTGATGGTCAACACAGGTTCCCGGCTCTCTGGTATTGCGCAGGAGATCGCGATTCAGGAAAACCGATAGAACTAACTTTTCGACAATTTCCAGCCACACCCGGCGGCGAAATGATCCTTCAACTAAGTGTTGTAGATGATAAAATCGAGCCAGTGTCACCACTTCAAAATATCAATATTAAGATAAATCCAGTTACAAAAAGTTACAAGCTGAAACAGCAATTACCACGAGAAAACGTGCACGCACCTTGCGAGCGTACCCCATGTTCATCGACGATACAGCGTTAAGTGCGGTGCCAGCTCCTTTCACAAAATGTTCCGAGCACAGTCGACAGGATGGGGGAAAATATTTTCGGTTTACGGACGCAACCCACTGCCGCCGGAGATCGGGGTAATGTGGAAAGCGATGGAGCTTAAAGACATTGCAGCCGCGCTTGCCGGATTCTGTACAAGCTACATAGGTCCTCGAACAGAATTCGACGCTTTCTGTCGTTATTTACGCACCCTATAACCGAGCTATGGTGTTCCGATGACCGGGGGACTGTCACCATCCAAGCCCGTGGCTCTAACTAAGTTTGGGAGTTTAAAACAGAGAAGAAAGCGCTAACAAAGTTCGGGCAATGCATACACCCAACACAGGCAAAGCCTCCATCCGAGACTTTCACTCTTTCTAACGTACCAGCAAGAAGAAAAGCGCAGGTAGGCCTTTCCCTTCTTCTCTCTCGCTCTCAACACCTTTCCAAAAAACGCTCCTAGGCCGCCGCCATGTTGCTGATGCTATGCGGCTGGTGCGACTCTCGCGCCCTCTATCAGCTAGAACTTTTCTGCCACTCTTTTGGGCTGTGGAAACCCGCTCAGCGCGATTCTCTACCTGTGTTTTGCATTTTTGCATTCGAGTTTTTCTTGCCTCTCTTGAAAGTTGCCACTTAATTTTCCTGATGCATGCTGCGTACCCTTTCTATGTTATCTTCCACTGTGAGAAATAGGGCTGGTAAGTGCCTGCCATTCAAGCTTTTCTGCTCGACATTCACTGGAAACGAACGACCCTCGATGCGATTTTGCGAACAATGACAACTCTTCTCCTTCCTCCCAGAGATAATCCGCGTAGAGTCCTTCTTAATCATAGCCATAAATAGTTGTTCGGGTTGGAGTCAGTCGCGCACGGTCCTTTGCCTTGGTGCTGGTGTAAAAAAAGCTCTCCCCACAACGTGCCTCAAAACGAAGTCATCTTGGATTCCGTCCGATCGTCAAGATGTAACTGTCGTCGACTGTGACGGTGTTATTTGAGATCTTTCTAAAGCAAATTCTTTTCAGATAACGCTGCATCGTGTGGAAAGTACAATATATTGTCCGAGTCCGTGCCCTGTCCATCGGTAAACACGTTACTTGTGAGCGTGACAAATGCATGCCTTTCGGCTACCTTGTGCTGTAAATTATTTTCAACAGCTGAGCGCTTTGTCGTTTGACACGCGGCTAATCGGGTGGCGCCGTCAAAACTAATCGTAAAAAGAAATGACCGTATCTCCACGTGGTGAATGTTGTTGATTGGGGCGAAGCTCTGGTGGTGCTGATGATACTGATTTTGTTCATAGGTAGTGCTGATGGTGCTGATTTTTTTATTGCTCATGGGTAGTGCTGAGTTCCGGGTTGCGTTTCGACTTCATTATTGCTGCTTTATGGTCGGTGAAATGCAGGGCCAGTGGTTCTTCTAGCCGATCAGCTTGGATCCGCTAGAAGCCGTGGGAACGCATCTCCACCACTTAAGTCAACGGTCCATGTCAGAAAGAAAATGTGTGGTATGGAACGTGGTTATATACGTATTTGAGCATTTGACCGCAGCGCCCTCTCGTTTATAAACGTTGAGCTAATGCATGCAAAGTTTAACGTGATTATATACGCATTTGACCGCAGCGCCCTCTCCTGTATAGACGTTGAGCGGCTACATGCAATGTTTCATCCATGACATCCCCAGCTCTTGAGTTACTACCACATCTCAGAGCCCCCTTCTCGTCCCGCAGTCGTGGCCGAGTGGTTAAGGCGATGGGCTCGAAATCCATTGGGGTCTCCCCGCACAGGTTTGAATCCTGTCGACTGCGCAAACATTTTTTTCATTTTTTAAGAAGACAGATGAGATGGCAATCGATGTGAGCACGGACGCCGGACGGGCAAAGCAAACCCTAAGAAGCTTCGCCCCTAAAAAAAAAAAAAGAACACGACAACTAACATTCCAGTTGCATTCGTTCTGCAGCGCGCGTACCCAACAAAAATAGTTTACAATGTTTTTTTTTTGCTTGTTTTGTGTGGCTTTTTTTTAATGTGGTACAATGCTTTTCCGATGTGCTCGGTAAAGTACATACACCATGAAACACAAAATACAGCGGGAAAAGACGAGAATTTAGCCGCCAGCAGTGTTTGAAACTGCGCCTACGCAGGCTGCGCCTATCGAAATCACAGTCCACTCGGTTAGGGTTAGCAGGGCCGCCGATGAGAGTCTAGCCTCAAACCCAGTGACTGGGCTCGAAAACAGTTTGTTGGCTCTGGGGTCGTGTTTTTTGTTTTGTTTGTTTTTTGTGTGTTACCGTTGTGTTTCTGTTTATGCGTGTGTTTGGAAGGGGGGGGGGGGGCAGGGATAGCTTGGGTAGTTCTTTGCCCAGCTCCCACTATATATGCATGTATGAGGTGAATAATTCTATTATCACCGTTATTAAATAAAGAAACTCTCTTCGGGCTAACCGCTTAGTGTCTTCCAAACCATCCAAACTTTGGATAGAGTGAGTCGGCACATGCGAGTGCCACCCGCCCCGTTTATGAACGAATATGTGACGGATGGCTGAGTTAAAATTTAATGGAGTAGAGACAAACTTTCTGGGTTACGTTTTATACCTCTGAATTGTGCATCATATGTAGGGCTCTGTGTTTTCGGAGTTTATTTTTCGTGAAATTCGGAGGGTGTTTTTCGGAGTTTATTTTGTAGCGAAAATTCGGCGTTTATCGGAGTTTATTTTTCGTAAATCCCCAATTCTCCGAAATTCGGAGATTAATTTCTCAGTGTTATAGATTTAAAAAATATTAAATAATAACCGGATGCAAACGTAGGCCAGATAAAAAATAAGACGTGCTTGTGTCAATTAAGATTTCTTCAGTTGAATTTGGCGTTGGTGTCATTGGCAATACTAATTTGTCCCATGACAAAAGTCGCGCACAAGTGAGGCTTCGATAAACGTCGATACCTTAAAATCAACAAACTGCCGGAGGTAGCCGCAAGGAAGCTCGTAGTCATCCCATCAATCTATCACGCGGCCGCGCGAGGTGAAGTGGTTAAGGATGTAATAGAGAAGTTTCAACTGCCCCTCTTCCCCATTTTATACAATCTCTATGGTCCATAGCTTTCACTGTTACCCCCAGAAACATACCCTCTCCTTTCTCTAAATCCCAAATCCCATGGCCCAAACTGGAAACCAAAAGAGTGGCTTTTGTCGTTACACGAATGGTACGATGACCTGTTTCCCTGAACTAACCTTGACGAGACAAGCCGTAAGACCCCTTTTGACAACGGTCCGAGGCTTGAAAGATAATTATGGTGTCATTTTCCCAGGATCATTGATCTGCGCTGCCCAAATTGTAAAAAAAAAAAATATTTTTTTTGCTTGCGGTGGGGGGGGGGGAGGGGGGGGCGGGGGTGGCATGGAGCACATAACAATTCGGAGTTTATCGGATAAATCCGAATTGACAAAAATTTTACCGGCGGGTGTTTTCCGGAGTTATTTGGATTTATCCGAAAACACGGAGCCGGATAACACGGACCTAGTTATAATTCCTCTTTGTCTTGAACCCTAAGTACTTCCTCTTCGTCGTCTTTAAACCCAAGTACTTCGTCTTCAAAGAGCTTTCACACACACCACATTATTGTAAATAAGTTAAACGTCAAAGGTAATCCCCTTGAATCCCCTTGCACAATCTCCACAGTTCACTTTTAACTTATTTACAATAATGTGGTGTGCGTGGAAGCTCTTTGAAGACGAAGTACTTGGGGTTAAAGACGAGGAAGTATAAGTACTTAGGGTTAAAGACGAAGAAGAGGAAGTATAACCTAGTTAGTCAGCGGTGTGTTTGTCTCTCTCCATCCTTTGTGTTCGTGTTTATGGTCTAGCTGACGCATACCTAACATGTACCAAGTAGCTCAACTTGAGACGGTAACATAACTTAATAAAAAAAAACAGTTGTGTCAATGTTTGCAGAATAATTTATAACAACAGACGAACACAACTTACGTGCGTAAATACTACAGTGCGGAAACTGCCAAGAGTATATGTCGCAGAACGGTTGAACAACATTTTTGCGGAGCACCTTAAGGGGGATTAATGTCGAACACGAGGTCAACACAAAAAAATATGCTGCATAAAAATTATGCTGCGGCGACTGTTGTCAAAATCTGTTACTGCATGGCTAGATGACACTGCTGCGGCAGAGCTTCATATAAACGGACATTCAAACAGTTGTATCCGCGCTGCTACAACACTGTTGTGTGTTTGTAAGAAAACTGTTTCCGTGTTGCGCGACTATGTCGCCC
Organism: Ixodes ricinus; assembly: GCA_037355805.1. Classification (NCBI taxonomy): domain Eukaryota; kingdom Metazoa; phylum Arthropoda; class Arachnida; order Ixodida; family Ixodidae; genus Ixodes; species Ixodes ricinus. The sequence continues at coordinate 33,655 of JAZHYW010054166.1, read as the reverse complement.
CAACTGTTTGTCTGTTTGTGCATCATAATTTGTTACCTGGAGTCTGAGTGAGATAAACTGAGCCTACATGCGCGTACCAACCGGAAGGGGGCGGTCGCCCCCCCCCCCGTTCTCAGAGTGGGGGGCAAGGCATGTATTTTGCCCTCCCCCCTGAAACAGCCGCCACTGGGCAGGGCAAACACTGTCCGACGGCGCCCAAGGGAGACCAGGGGCACCACCTCCTGGCCGGGAGAGGGGGGGGTCTGGTTTGCCCCCTCTCAGAAACAAGTTGGTACGCCACTGTGAGCCTACATATACCTCGTTCAAAACTGGCACAAAGACACACAGTCAAGGTGCATGGTTCCACTTCTACCTGCGTTAGTATACTTCATTTGTAACGGAAGATGTCCCAGAAGGGATGATCTGTTACACCGGAGCAAAATCTTTTGGGGCATAACACGAGTTGTTTTTAAAACGAAAACTCGAGTTCTGGTATTTATGCTGGAAATAAAATGTGCACTAATTACTGCCCGTAGAAATCGAAAAGTAATGGGAAAGTAATTGTATTACTTCTGAAAAGTAATTGTAATAAAATGTCATTTACTTTTAGCCTAGTAATTTGTAATGTAAATTAAATACATTTTCGCAGTTTGCAGGAAAGTAATTAGTAATATAACGTAATTACTTTTTAATTATACCACCTCTGTAATCATATAAAATAATAAATTTTCGTCGATTATGATGAGGATCAAAGGAAGGGGTCTTTAGGCTTTCCAGCTTACGCATGCCTCAGATTACCGATAATATTCGACATCCACGAAACGTGTTACTGATGGTATGTCACACAAAATGAAAGCTTTGTTTTTCCCGGGACGGGTAACGTGCTAATAAGAAGCCACATTTACGCTTGAATCATCAGGTGCATTTTTCTGCCGCATGCTATGAGCAACGATGAACACCGCCATTTTGCGACCAACGAAGGACTTGACTGCGCTCGTGACCACCAGGTATTTGTCCCGCTGAGGCTTGGAGGAGAGCTGTCAAAGGCGAACCTTCACCGCATTCATCGTTAGAAGTAACTGGTTCTGACAGACGATGAGTGTCTACCCATACATGGCTTGCACGCATGACGTCACCGCACCCTACTGAAGGCCATTCATATATGTGCTTGTTTTCGCTGAAGAGAATGAGTTTGGTGATGCTAAAAGTACGCCGCAAAAGTACAGGCTCAGCAGCAAGGCCACCACAATAGCAGCCGATGTGACGTCAATGCAAGCCATGCATAGCATGTACGTGACTTGCGTCAATGTAAGCCATGTAGAGGCTTAAGCAGACGTCGGCGTATTGACATTTTTGCTTTGTTTTGTTTTATATGTCGACATAGGTAACATCTCTAAAACTTCCGCATGTTATTACCACCGCTAGCGTCACATTTAGAGTGAGTTCCAACTTTCTTCGATGTGTAGTTTAGTTAAGGGCTAAAAAAAGAAGCAGCGCTTCATTTTTTTCTTGTCAGACGCTGTAGTTTCGTCTAATTTGTTTAAATATATTTAACTAAAAACGTCAACGAAAAATTATCAGCCCCCTATCAATTACATTTAGTTTCAGATATGGCAACGTAGTCTATATCTCAATTCGACACAGATCATGTACAATGCAACATGTTCACAGCTTTCAGGCTTTAGAGCACAGATCACCTCCGGCTCCGAATGGTTAATACTACGCTTCGCGCGGCAACACATCTCTAGTCTACCCAATGTTCGTGAAACATATACAAAACGTCTCAAAATGTAAACACTAAACCCACCCCCAACAGAAATATTTTGTACTTACAGAAAGACATCGCCGTGGTACTTTGTACTTACATAAAACCATCGCTGTGTCGCCTTTATGCAGATTCATAATTCCATGGCCCTAAACGAAATTATGTTTGAAATCTAATTTTAATTTCTTTCCAGAAAGGAGCGCGAATAACTACTTGTGCGCGGCACCTTTTCCTTCCTTCATGGGTGGTGAGGGGATGGAGTCCAAATATGATGTTATTAAAAAACATGGTACAACGAAACGTAATGCAAGGGCTGGAGTGGGAGGTAAATCAAATACTTTGGAAAGCAGCAACAACAAAAAGATCAAGCATGTCCTTTATGCAGCACGTGACATCAGTGCTGTGCCAAATACTCAGCAAAAGTATTTAAGATAAGATACTAAATACCCATATGAAAATGTATTCCAAGTAGTAATTCAAGTTACTTTCAGCACGAATTACCTTGAGTAGAGTACAAATACTGTAATTTAATTACATTCGAATATACTTGGCAGGATTTTAAAGACTTTGTAAGAACAAAAAGTCAGAAGAGGGTCTCTGTTTGTAATCAGTTCCCTGAAAATCCCATTCTGCTGCGATCTTCATGTCTTTAAAGAAACGTCTTAGCTGCTGCAATTGAAGTTTACTCTGAAATAATTCGAGATATGCAATGTAATAGGTACCGAAATGGTTTAGGAGCAAAAGGGACTAATGTACTGCATACATGGCACCTGCCGTGCTTTAGTTTGGCGGCCGGCTTGGTTCGGTGGCGGATTTTCTCAATAAGTTCGTAATATGCAAATAAGAGACAAAACGCAGGCGAGCTGGTGATCAATCATAATTAAGAAATAAAACCTCGAGACAAGGAAACAAAAGGGACATGCACACTACCGTCTGAGACAGTGGTGTGTAGGTCCCTTTTTGTTTCCTTGTCTTAATGTTTTATTTCTTAATCGTAATATGCCCCGCCGCGATTCGGGGGACTTGACATGTAGTCCGGCAATGCATATCCATAAATGCCAAGCTAGAAGTTGATCAGGCGGCCAGACTTGTTGTTGATTACGCGAGTGAAGGACACACGTGGTCGCACAGAAGAAACATCGACTCGAGGACAGCAGCCTGGGATCCGAACATTTCGGTGTAGGACTTTTCTTTGCGGTCTTTTCAGCGCACGAACGTTTCGGTGCATGGACGTTTTGGTGTACGGACTTTTCGGTGTATGGACGTTTCGATGCACGGAAATTTCGGTGTAAATACGATATGTGTTTGGAACGTGAATAGCTAAACCTCCAGGCATTGCGGACCTTTCTAAACTTTTTTTTTATTTTGAAGCAGGAAAGGTACGATGTATCAATAGGTATTGCAGATTTGATTATAAAGAATATAGAAAATATAGACTTCAACAACAAAACAGAATTGCGTCTCCGATCCAACAATAATATATAGTCAAACCTCGATGTAACGAAGTCGGTAAAATTCGGGATTTACTTCGTTACATTGAAATTTCGCTACACAGAAATTCGAGGCTAACGTTAAAGTAAGTTTCCACAATGTTTCTCGGGTGCACAAAACTCACCGAGGACGCCTTTATTTCGTTTGAAAGTAGTCCGTCACCCTTTTTCTATGCCACTCTTGGCATTATTATTGGTATCACACGACGTTCGCATAGCCAGACGGCCTGCATTGCGTCTTCGTCTTGCTGTGTGATAGCGAACCGCCTCAAGACATCGATTGCGTCCACCACTTCACGGTCACTGGGCACATCGCAGGTGTCTTCCTCATCAAGCTCGATGTCGTCCCCGTCTGGCAAGTTCCCACGAACATCGCTAGCTATCACCTCGTCGGTCACCTCCTCCGTCGCAGTGACAGCAAAGTCGGCGTATAGAAAGTCGTCGAGGTCGACGTTGTCAGGGGTGGCTCAATCGCCTTCGAGGATCCATCGCCCAGGACAATGACAAATGCACGCTTTTAGTTAGGCCTCGAAACAAACTACGCGGTGCGAACGAAGCTGATGGACAAAACGACGGCGGCTCTAGTGTCCTCTAGTAGCCGTTCTGTACACCGTGCACACTCGCGAGGTTCGGCCCGTTTCACCCTTTGAGCTTTATCGGGGCCCATTTCAGCGCATGTGCTTCCCAAAATCTCCTTTGGAAACCGAAAGTTTGTGACAAATTGTCCATAAAACTTCGTTAGATCGAAATTTTGGCAAACGTCACTTCGTTACATAGAGGTCAAACATGCATGGCGTGCATACACTTGCGATTAGAAAAAGTTATCTACTTCGTTACATCGGGGGTTTCGTTACATAGAAGTTCGTTACATCGAGGTTTGACTGTAGTTCTTTTATTGTGGGGAAAGATCTTTGAATACTGTTGTGAAGGCAGTCGTTATGAGAGTTATAAAATCTATATAGTTTACAAAACTGCAAACGTGTTTTTTTTAGCGACAGGCATTGATACAATGGATATATAATAAGGATCGGTTTAGCTTTGGGTTTGGTTAGGCAAAACAATGGCGTAAAAAGTCACCCTGTACTGCAAAAAGTGTCGAGTAGAGTTGGGACAAATAAAGGCCGAACATAATTTCTTAGTCATTTGATTAATAAACATAGCAAATAAAGAAATTGTTATTTGTAGAGGCAATGATGAAAGTTCGATACCGAAAATAAATACTGTATGAACATGTAAATATCGGCAGAATGGTAATAAAATATGCGACAGTACGTTCAGATACAATTAAAAGATAACCACGACTAAGGGATACTTCAACGAAATTTGAAATATACCCGTTGTGTTCAGAGACCAGGCTGAATATGATACACAAGATCCGTAAATGACAATCGCAAGTTTGTATTTTGAGCCTGATGGCTGTATTTAACGTTATAAACGGCCCACTCTGGCAAGCGCTCGGAGAGCAGCACAGCGGAGAGCACGTCGTATCCGGCGCAATCATGACGTAGTCTGTCTCGGGATGAGCAAAGCTGCGGCGAGGCTAACGTCGTCAGGATGTCCTAGCCGTTCCAGCCACCGAAGTGATCGAAGCACGCCAGCGATCGGGCCCCTGCAACTAACCGTAAAGCTCCTTTTGTGTGAATTTTGAGTGACGGGTTATTCTTCTATAATCTTGCAGAGGGAGAATCACAAAAAAGAGTCCCGTTGAGTGGGGAGTTCCTCCCTCCCCTCTTCTCTTGTGCTGGCCGTAGAGCTTTCGGGATGACGTCAGGTTCAAAGCATGTATAGTTCTAGGCGAGACAGTTATCGTCACTATCTGTCAAGGTTCCTAGACGGGCATTACAAACGAGGCTTTAGCGACATCCACCAGCCCTAGTGAAAAAAGTCATTTGTATGAGAAATTTCTCGTGTCCAATAAACACATATGAATCATACAAGATATATAAGAATATATAAGAACCATATAAGAACTATATAAGATATATAAGAACCATACAAGAAACTTCTGAGAAACTTCTCAGAAGTTTTGAGTCTTAGTACATTCTTGGAAAGCTTAGACTTTCCCCTTTTTTCGACATAATTGCCGTTGAGATCAATGCATTTTTGCTTGCGGTGTACCATCTTCTTTATGCCTGAATCGTAGAACTCTCCCGCCGCGCGGTGAAGGTAGCTTAAAACCTCTTCTTTCAGCTGCTCTCCGGTTCTGAAATGCGTCCCACCCAGGTGTTTCTTCAATTCAGGGAAGAGATGGTAGTCACTTGGGGCTATGTCTGGGCTGTAGGGCGGGTGTGTGGCAGTATCCCATTCAAATTTGTTGATGAGATCATTTGTTACACGGGCGATGTGCGGACGAGCGTTGTCCTGATGGAAACGCACTCCCTTCGTGAGCATGCCTCTCCTCTTGTTTTGAATCGCGAGGCAAAGGTTCTTCAAAGTCTCACAGTAGCGGTCCGCATTGATTGTTGTACCGGCAGGCATAAATTCGCACAACAATAACCCCTTCCTGTCCCAAAAGACGCTCGCCATCACTTTGCCGGCAGACAGTGTTTGTTTGAACGTCCGCGGCTTCGGCGACTCGGGATGTTTCCACTGACGGGATTGATGTTTTGTTTCCGGTGTCGTGTAGTGGACCCACGTGTTGTACGCTCATATCCTTTTCTCCGTAGACTTTACACAGTTGGGAATGAATGTCCACCGGCGCGGTGTTTTTTGCGCACAAAAACGATTCACAGAGCGTAATTCGCACCTGGCGGGAGAAGCGTGTGGGAGCTCCATCTCTAACGGCTGCCAAGCCAAGACTGAGCGTCGCAGACAGCTCGCCGGGGCGGGGACTGGGAGAGGGGAACCAAGCTACACGCCAGTGTCGCCGGATCCCGCGTAACAGCGTTCCTCGCGACTGCAGCTCCTTGGGAACCTTATTTTACGGACAACCCTCGTAGTTCTTATATAGTTCTTATATGGTTCTTATATGATTTTTATATGTTCTTATACATCTTGTATGATCCATATGTGTTTATTGGACACGAGAAATTTCTCATACAAATAAGAATTTTCAATAGGGAGGTGCTCTTTGCTAATCGTTTAATTCGTTTTAAAATTCCTTGTCGTGTCTTTTTTGACAAGATAATGGTGTGTCCGATGTGTTTACTGCTTTTTTCAACCCGTATGGACCAAAACAATAAGCGCCGTTATTTCGTTGTGGCATCTCTTTAAATGATGCCCACCAAAGTGTCGGTACACCGAAAAGTCCACGTACCGAAAAGTGCGTACACCGAAAAATCCGCGCCAAAAAAGTCCTACACCGTAAACTCCTACACCGAAATGTCCTAGGCTCCAGCAGCCTCTGTCGCTGACTAATGATCAAGAGCGACTACTTTGTCCCCCAATCAAAAGCGAGAAAAAACGCCTGTGCCTATCAAACTGTCAAAAAAAAAATATAGGAGAAGTCAAGAGGAAAACACAGGAGAGTGTCCACAAAACCACTTATAAACCTCCTTCCCCTTCGCCACCAGTTCAAACCATTCTTGGCGCACTGAGGTCAATATATGGTGAAGATACCAGAATCAAAATCCAGTAGTTTATAAATTACTCCACCCGGCGGAAAACTGGTTTCGATGATTTTGAGTGTGAAACGTATGGGCGCAATCGGAAGGAGGTGAAAGAAACGCGTTTGAACAAGCTTCAGAATCCTAAGAACGAAGGGCGAGGGTAAGACGGGCCGGGGAGGAGGAAGCAGACGGAACGCTAAAGAGAAGGAGGAGGTTTCCCCCTCTCTTCTCCAGCGTTCCGTCTGCTTCCTGCCTCCCGGCCCGTGCTCACCCTCGCCCTTCGTTCTTAGGTTGCAACGGACTATAGGTCACTGCAGCTCATAAAGCCAAAGGGATCTGGCTTTGGCCGAGCGAGTGCCTGTGCTTGCATGAAACCTTGTTCGCGCATCTTCATACACCCTGAACTGGCGATTTCCGAAAATGGTTCATTGTGATCGTACCGAGCGTTGGCGGCACAGTCCTCCGCTGACGGAACAACTCTAGCTCCAGACAAAAGGTGGGGTCTGTCTGAGTGTAAAATCCGGATGACGTCACCAGCCCTTTGCTAGCTCCAAGCGTGACGTGCCATTTAAAAACAGCGTGAGAAAAAGAAAGAAAAAAAAGTGGACAAGAGGGCAAATAGAGGCGGGCTTAATTGGGGCTATTTATTTGGTTTTTCGTTGGCATTTGGAGACTGCGTTTGCTAGTTGCCTTGAAAAAGACGACGAAGTGTTTTGTATGAGGAACGCCATATCTTCCGCTCCCGGTAATTTCGATAATTCTTTTGCCTTGTAGTCTCCAGATACCTGTAAAATATTTGCGAACCAGGTATATATATATCGGTGTCCCAAACGCCGTATAGAAGCAGACGCACCTCGAAGGAATTGCAGCCTTCCATCGCTGCTCCCCATAGATGTGACCCGGCATGACATCGGCCCAAGGAAACGTCACCGACGTCGAAAATATGGCGCTTAGCATAACACCTGCACAGCATGCAACAGATGGAGCGCCCTCAATGACACCGATGGAAGAAGGACAACCTGGTTCTTCTGATCTATCGAGGACATCGTCCTCAACTGAAATTGACGACATGGACCCCGAAAACGACGCTGGAGGCATATGGCACGAAGTTCGAACCAGAAAAAGAACGCGACTCGCAAACAGCCCGTCTGCTTCGAGCTCGGACACGATTATACGGCCAAAGCCTGTCAAAGAGGGGCTCACGGTAATATTCGCTCCTGGGAAGGCCGAAACGGTGCTTACAGATCTCAGTAGCCTGAAGGTATCAAATGCACTAGATAAAGAATTCCCCAAATGCGTTCGCGAGGTTCGGTTTAACCATCGACTAAACCTCATTGCAGTTGATGCGCTGAATGAAGAAGCTGCCAAGAAGTTACAGAGCATGACAACACTCTGCAGCATTCCTGTACTTTCCTATTCTCCCTTGGCTGGACCAACTGTAGTCGGACTGATTCATAGCGTCGACAAGGAACTTTCTATTGAAGATATCACTTCAAATTTGAGGGCGGATGCAGAGATTGGCAGCGTACGACGGCTCGGAAACACCAGCTCTGTAAAAGTAACGTTCCGTGGAAACCGACTCCCACCCTACGTTCTGCTAGGGCATGTGCGCCACCCGGTGTCTCCGTTCAAGGCCCGACCAATCCAATGCTTTAATTGCTTTGGTTTTGGTCACAAACAGGTGGCTTGCAAACGCCCGAAAACATGTAGACACTGCGCACAACATCACGACCAAACGGACAGCACATGCCTGTCATTGTCGGCGAAATGTGTGAACTGTGGGCAAAACCACGAGGCCACAGCACGGTCCTGTCCGAAAGGAAGAGAAGTTGAAACGATTCAAACCTACTCGAAGGCAAACTCGGTGGACTTCCACGCTGCCAAATCAGCCTTAGAACACGAGGAACTTTTTCCGGCGCTTGAGTTCACTCCTGCTGACAGCAGTGTCACGAAGGAGCTGGCTGCTGCTTCTGGCTTCAAGGACATTGCAGGGAACAAGAACGAACACTCAAAAAAGCCGACAGCTTTGGCAACACCATATGCGTCGGTTCTCAAGGCAACTAAGCCCAAGGCACCAAAATCTCAAGGAGTTCGACAAGGATCAACATCACAGGGTATACAAATGTCTGCTGTGTCGGAAAAACCACCCCCTGAGACAACTCAGTCTGATTTGCAGCTATCAACTGTGCGCCAGCGCCGTCAAGTAAGAGAGGCGGATGCGAAGCCGTCAAGTTCCGGGGACTCTGCAGGATGGATTCCTTTAGCCAAGGCAGCAGTCAATATCGCTCTCACCCTACTTAGAAGCCTCAAAACATCCTGGGCAACGACACTAACTACCATGATACAAGCTCTGCTTCCCCTTTTTGAAGGATGTTAGTGCCATCGTCCTCTCATGCACAAGACTCGATCAGAGCGACCCCGGCAGTGTCTGTGCGTGCTGCACGTCATGGAGGAAGAAATACTCACCTAACCTGTCCATCCATCCTCCAATGGAACGCGCGTGGCCTCCGAAGGCGTCTTCCCGACCTACGGCAGCACCTGATTCATTCTCCTGCTGACGTCCTGGCCATCCAAGAACCGATGACGCGACCGGGCGACTTCAGGTTTTTCCCTTACGTCATTCACCACAGTACGCCAGCGCGAAAGGGAGGTCGTTCTCGAGCAGCGCTCCTTGTGACCGCAGGACTAGCACACCACCCCGTTGATCTTTCATCGTTCACCACAGAGAAAGCAGAATTTGCAGCTGCCACGATTGAAGTCCGAGGCGAGCTCTTCACTATAATTTCTGCATATGTCGCTCCTGGGCGTGCTAACAGCTGGGACGCGGGAGATTTAAATAAGATAGCGCTTAAATGTCCTGGCCATTTGATGCTCTGCGGTGATTTTAACGCACATAACTCTGCCTGGGGTGACAGGCGAACTACTGCAAGAGGCAGATCGCTCGAGTGTGTCACGTCTTCGCTTCACCTAGAAGCATTAAACGACGGCACAGAAACATATGTTCGCCGAGGTGTAAACGACAGTGTTCTTGATCTATCCTTTGCCCCACCGGATGTAGCTGCAAACTGGACTCCACAACCCGACTCATGGGGCAGTGACCATATTCCTATCAACATTGTCTCTCCCAACGCTAGTAAACCGAAGTACAGACGATGCAGGGTCACAAACTGGGACATGTACCGACGGCACCTTGACAGTGCCCTAGCAGCAGGTCCTCTGAAGGACCCAATCATAGCAATCGCCAATGCTCTTAGTCTCTCGACGAGGACGATAAAGGTGCCACTCTGGAGGCCAGCGCCAGACCTGGTATACTTGAACCTCCGCGCCGCGCGCCGGAGAGCTCAACGAAAGGCACGAAGAACAAAAGATCCAAAAGATTGGAATACTCACCACAAGATTGATGCCAAATTTCGTCGACATACACTTCGTCTTCAGCGAAAGCAATGGGGACAACTCTGCGCCTCCTTCGGATCGGCTGGTGGCCTTTCTAAAGCATGGAAAATAGCAAAGGCGTTGTCTTCCACAAAGCAGATTCAACACCCCATATCCGGACTCGCCGTTGCACTTCAAAAGCCTCTGCAGGAAACGGTGGAACTATTGGCGGATGAATATTCAAAAGCTATTCCGCTACCCCCAGGATACCAAGAGCCAGAAACTCGCCCGTCTGATGCCTGCGCCCCCATGCAGCTAGATAACGACTTCACCAGAGGCGAACTAGAATACGCGCTACGGAAGTGCACGAAGCGCAGCGCTCCTGGACCTGATGGAGTGACATACCAGGCACTGCGAAACTTAGATAAGAGTCACCATCCCGCCCTCCTGGAGGCACTAAACAAGGTGTGGCGCACTGCAGAACTCCCGGCTGTCTGGAAAGTCTCGCATGTGATTCCGATCCCGAAGCCTGGTAAACCTCACGCGTTGCTGTCATCGTACAGGCCTATCTCCTTGACAAGTTGCGTCGGTAAACTCCTTGAGCGCCTCGTTCTTCGCCGTCTCACGTGGCAACTTGGCACCAACAAGACACTTCCTGACCAACTGTCTGGTTTCAGGACACATCGCTCTACGGTCGACGCCATAGGAGAAGTAGCAACATCTTTCGAAGAAGCGCGGGCTGCTGGGAAAACGATGTACTGTGCCTTCTTGGACATCCACAAGGCTTTTGACGCTCTACCTCATGCCACCATCCTCCACCAACTCACTCTCTTCGGCATCGCAGGCAGAGCTTACGCTTACATCCGTGCATTTCTTCAAAACAGGACCCTTATTGTAAACGTCCGGGGAACAACAAGTGCCCCAAGATATGTGACCCAAGGAGTACCGCAGGGAAGCGTGATAAGTCCTTTTCTTTTCAATTTGGCAATGGCGTCACTACCTGCTGTGCTTCCGCCAATGACATATCCACTTACGCCACGGACAAGCATCGCCATTTATGCGGATGATGTCGCAATTTGGACGGTTGGGTTAAGCAACCAGGCACACATGACAGGGCAAATTCTTCAGTTTGCTCTGGATAAAACAGCAAAAGAAATTTCTCGTCTGGGACTGACATTATCTGCTTCAAAGACCGCTCTCCTCTACACCAACAGAAGCAGGCGACAGACCGTCAAAATTACACTCGACGGCGTAGAAATCGCAAGGAGTAGGACCCACCTCTACCTGGGCCTTTTAATCGATGACCTCGCGACATGGCGGCCGGCAGTGAAAAGACTCTTAGGACAGTGTCGACAGCTCCTGGGCGTCCTCCGGAGTTTCCGTGCATACGGCCAGAGAGGTATCCCACCGGATGGTTTGCTGACACTCTACAAAGGTCTTCTCCAATCGAAGCTCCTATATGCACTACCATTCGTCAATATCAGGCGACCCCAGCTAGACGCGCTCGAACGTTTTCACCGCGTCGCTTTACGACTCTGTTTGGGACTTCCCCCATACGCGAAAAACGTGGCAACGCTCACGGAGGCACAAGAAGAGCCAATCATCCTACGAGAGGAAAGAGTGGCAATGCATTCCCTAGTGCGAATGCACACGACCCCGTCGGCACAGTACATTCTTGCCAACCTGCTGAAACGACCATCGTCGCATCTTGGTCAACTAGCTGCACAATTTCAGCGTAACATCGGAAGCCCTGGAGTTTTATATTCTTCACGTCCCCCACACTCCACACGCCCACCGCTAGACGTGCGTGAAACACTTCCAGACCTGCCTCGGAAAAAAGATATTCACCCAACTGTCGCCCGCACAGCTGTCGCAGTGGCTCTCGAAAATGAATACGTTGAACATCTTGAGGTCTACACAGACGGCTCAGTTGACAAGAAGAGAGGAACTGCAACCGCGGCATACACGATCCCCGCAATATCAACTGAAAGTGCGGTTCTCTTAAACATCGAGACGTCCTCTACCACAGCGGAGACGGTTGCGATTCTTCTGGCACTTACGGCACTGCAGGAACGTCCTGCGATCGGTAAGGCTGTGATTCTAACCGATTCCCGAAGTGCGCTAGTTCACATCGCCAACGCCGAGCACGCTCCCTTGATCGCCCAGGAGGCTGCACACATAGCAACAAAGCTAGAGGACAACGGTTGGAGACTGGTATTTCAGTGGGTGCCATCCCACAGCGGAATTCCTGGAAATGAACGTGCAGATACCCTGGCAACAAGAGCACATAGCATCTCGACTACCACGCACAACCTGCGACGCTTCCACGAGGCGCGCCTTCTCATCGCACGCGATCTCAGGAAAAGACACCCCGATCCCGGGACAGCCAATGGAGAAGGTCCTGTACCAGTCCCAGCCTCTAAACTGACGCGGAAAGACGCAACGCTTTTGCATCGTCTCCGAACTAATAGCGCGTTCACGAGGAAGACATTGCATCGCTTTGGAAGGACGTCTCAGAGAAGCAGTGCTGACTGCACTGCGTGCGGGGAGGTTGAAGACATCGATCACATACTATGGCACTGCCCGGAATACGAGAAAGCACGGAAAACATTACTAGCTTCGGTTAGGGCGACAGGGGCACAGGTGTCCACAACAGAGGAACTGCTATTCCCTACTGGTGGCAAGCAACGGGCGCGGGTCATATTCCGTGCAGTGCTCGAGTTTGCGCATGTGACTGAGATTTCAGACCGCCTCTAACTGCCGCGCGCAATTCGGAAACCGGTAAAGATCTCGTCACACGTTTGCGACATGACAATGATGCAAAACTCCAGTGAACATAACTGTGTTGTGGCAGAACTGCGGAACTGCGGCTGTGAAACACAAGTTTCGCCGCCGCTTCGCGGCGGCGCGACATGTTACACAGGTTCAGCTCGTCGCCGCTCCGCGGCGACGAGCTGTACTTGCGCAATTGACCAAATGTTGGGAGCGATTGAGCGACTGTTGGCACTTGCGCGTTTTATCGAACGTTTACTTTGAACCATGTTTTAGACGTGTGTTAGCAACGCTTTGCCCTCCCCCCCCCCTCCCTCTACCCTACAAATGATTTGATTGGCGCTTTCCCTAGTAACTTCCAAAATATTTTATTCAACCCATCTCAATCCACATCTTTCCTTCCCTCTCCCCTTTGGCTATGCGAGTCTTTTCCCTGCCTGGAGAATAACATTTCGAATAGCCATTAAACCCCCTTTCCCGTTTTATACACCCCCCCCCCCCCCCCCCCCCCTTGCTAGTGCCTTGTTTCCTGTTCTGCGTTCGGTCGCTTGACTTCAAGTTTGCAATTGGTTCAGCTTTACCCTGGACTTTGAGAGTTCCTAGTTCCGTAGATTGTTCCGGAGAATTTTGTTTTCCTAGGTTTCAAAATGTAGTTTAGAGACTGAGTACAAGATAGTAATAAATGTTATTAAGATTGAGTAGCAAATACTCTAGACAATGTATTTGCAAGATATTAAAATACTACCTTTTTGAAATACAGTATCTTGAGTAGAGTATTTAAGATAGGCACAAGTCTGCATATATCATATCGCCTCTGGAGTCCATTGCAGACTTGTGCCTATCTCAAATACTCTACACAAGATACTGTATTTCAAATATTTTCTCGAAGTATCTTGGTATCTTGCAAATATTTTTGATCGAGAGTATTTTGATACTGTGCTTTAATTACATTTTTTGAGAATCTTGTACTCATTATCTCAAATACATTTTTAACATTCCGCCATTTTCCAAGTTTTTCGGTATGAAGTGGCGTGGGCGTGGCACCAGCAAACGTGGTCATTCTTTAGAGCAACCAAATCCTGTAGCTAGCTCTGATAAGCTACGGTGATTTAGGTTGAGCTCTTGAAAACAACGCTTTTGTGCCGATTGTGACTCATATTTCACCTCGAAGTTCAAACAATGAAGGTTTTCCCTCGCCTTCCCAAAGACGGCTTTTGTTTCCTAGAGTTTCCCCCAAGAATTCTCAAACAAAAGGCGAGGTTTTACGAAAGTAAAGATTGCCATACTGAGGCATAACGCAGAACGGGAAACGATCCACGACAACAATCCAGATTTCAGTGTCAAGAAAATAACAAACAGAAGACAATGAGGACCGGACACAAAAATACACTTTTTTTGTTGTTGCTTGTTGTATATCTTATCCCACAACGGCAAAACGTGGAGTTATTTTTTGTTTCTTTTCTTTTCGTCAATCAGTCCGGCACTTGTTGCTCTCGCGAAAACTGTCTGTAAGCGAACATTGATAAGCAGAGAACAGGACAGGAAACAAACACGGGCAAGATGACCTCTCAAAATGCCAACAAAGCGTCCCCCAACGTTGAGTGCCTTTCTGAACGCAACTACTCGAAGAAGGTGCGACCAGTGACGTGCCTGTTATGTGGGCTCTCTTTGCTATCCATTCACTTACTTCCGCATCCCAAGCTCAGTGCATGGTGGACTCCCCATATAGGGAGTATGGATTGTAGTTAAACGATGTGTCTAAGGTGCGTCGCAGGATATACAGCGATGCCACTATAGCTAAAACGACCTTTTTTCCCCTTTTTTTGTCGCAGAAATGTTTTGTAACATGTATCTGTGATATCCTAAAGTAGCCCTAAAATGTTTTTTTTTCTTTTTCCGTTTTGTGCTGTTGCGTGTTAATAAACCATTCTGGTAAACCAGATTTTCGCAACTGTATGATTGTTGTTGTCACTGACGTCGATACAAATTACGCAATGCGGAAGTATCTTCAAAACTAATTGAATTACAAATCTAAGCTATTTGTACTCTACTAGAGATACTTTACAGTGAAATTAACTTGAGAAGTATTTTAAATACTTTATGAAGCAGGTGTGTGGTAACCCAACTTAAATACTTTTATCTAGTATTTTGTCCTACACTGGCTCTATTGCCACGCTTGATCAAACGGGTGAATACATCATATTTCGTCAACATTATCAAGCGCAAGTGATAACCAACCATTAGACGCTTCAGAGGGAAAAGGGGAGGGAAATCCCTCTCCTCCCTCCCATCGCTTCTCCATCTTCCGAACACTTCCGATGCCTCTGTCCTGCGTCCAAAACAGACTTTTGCTTGGTAATATAACAAAATTCACCGTTACCACTTTTGCAAATGGCTCAATGTTCACCAGCCACGCAAACTCACAAGCATGTTGAGTTTCAAGCACACGAGGTATTGTGAACATTATTCAATTTACGTGTATGCTAGGTGAGTGCGTTCGTTGGGTCAGATTTAGGTTACGTCATCTTGTCGTTTTCTCGACGTGACTTCGCAGAAACATTCCGGAACTGTTCCATGAATTTCATAAAGACGTGAAAATTAGACGATAATGAAATAATGGACGTCTGGGGTCAAGGCACTGCCCCCAGTACATGCAGTTCCAGTTAAAAAATACCATTAAATTCTAACTGGAATTTCCCATTGGTGCAGGGATTTCCCCAGACCCCCTAGGGGAGGGCGGTGCACCCACCCCTAGTTTTCCTGGACACCCCCCTTAAATCTTAAAAAAAAAAAGAAATATTTTTTTCAGATTAAGTAGAAAACACCACCTCTCAGGTGTATATATAGAGAAAGGGAAACATACATTACGGGTATGAGCATTTGGTTAATAGACGTCTGTAATTCTAGCTAGTGGACTAAGAAAGAAACAGTTTTATATTTTTATCTGCTAGCCTCGCCTATCATCGCCCCTCCCTTCCCACCCCCCCCCGAGCCATTGGGACACCCCCCTCTGATTAGAATCCTGGGAAACCCCTGCACATTGGTGCCAGTTAGGTTTTCCATTTGGAACCCATTCAGGTTCCAACTGGAAAAATTATTCTAATTGGTGAGACCTATTGGCCAGTGTGCTTTCAATTGGAACCCACTAAACCAATTGGTTCCAATTAAAACCAGTTGGAATTCGATCTAATGATAATTTTAGCTGGGTTCTCACATAAGAACCGGGACCGGGAGCCTAATCACTTCACCTTACATAGAAACACCAGCATCCGTACGACATCGGAAACTTGTGAAGAACAACGGCCTAGTCCCCGAGTCCTCCCGCCATTTTGTGTATTGAATGCACGACCGAGTGCAAAACTGAGCCCGGGCTCGACTTCGAGGTAAATATTCAGATACCTTTCGATTTTTGTTTTGCTTTATTCTGCCTACCTTTATTCCTAGAGGTATCTGGTTGATGTCTTTTTTGGACTTCACAGTTGGTACCAGCAAAATCAAGATCCAAAGGGCCAGAAGCATCTCTGCAAAATCGACATGAATGGTTAGCAATCTTTCGGCTCATGTGGAATCCCTTGATGTTATAGAGCACAGTCGTTCCACCCCTCACCACAGATGCTGGCACGGTGGTCATCCTTATCTGCGTGGGAACCTATGGAAACGCTGACCTTCAACAGACAGGTTATAAAGGTATCCGAAGATACCTCACCATGGCCATTCCTGCGTTGCTGTGCGCGTGCCACAACGTCACAGGGCCACAGGACATCGCACAGGAACGTTAAAAGGCAACAGCAAATATTATCAGGTCCTCCAAGCTTGAGCAGGAATGACAATGCATATATAGGCTGAATAAAACAAGCAGCTACAAAAAGCAAGGAATTCTTTGTATTTACGTGCAATTGAGCCAAATAAGACAGTTTTTCAAATGCGCGTCCGGCTACCCTGAAAATCAGCGGTCCCGGTAGGTTTTAGTGGCGTCTTGCGCGTTTCGAATGGTGATCTTGGAGATTTGTTTTGGGCACAATTTAATCGAATAAATCTGCTGGATTTGCGTAAATGGCGCTAGAACATGATGCAACTTATTACACCAAAATGCATTTTTAGTAATATTGTTATTATGGAAGTCGGACTGCGCG
This sequence comes from Ixodes ricinus, assembly GCA_037355805.1. NCBI lineage: Eukaryota > Metazoa > Arthropoda > Arachnida > Ixodida > Ixodidae > Ixodes > Ixodes ricinus. The sequence goes on along the minus strand of JAZHYW010054166.1, from coordinate 16,596 downwards.
GAGTTGGTGTGCGGGAAACCTCTCGCCTTTGACAACAATCTCCGACCGATCTTGAGTCACTGCGACGAGACTACGAGACATCTCGAAGATTGTAAGCGCTTTCTTCAACTCCAAAGTTTGTTATTTAGGAGTAGCACTCCGTGCGCAAGGTGGCATGCATGCGTTCCGAAGTTAGCGATCTTCGTTTTCTTCTTACCTTCAAAGTGTAACGGCCATTGCATATCAACAAGGGGGTGTGCGTGTTTTGGGGTAGTCCATGGATCGGCAGTGCAACGAGCCTCCCTTTGCCCGCAAAGCCGTTCGACCTGAGAAAATAAGTTACTCTTGATCGTAGCTAGGAGACAGCGTTCATAGTGGTGATGTCTTCGCGTTACACCTCAGGCAGCATGCTCGGACACTACTCGGAAGTCCGGGCCTACGTCAACCGAGACGATGAAGTCCTCCAGCATGCGGACGTGTTCTTGGACCTGGACGACGATCCCGTCAGCAAAGAAGCGATTCAGCACGACTGGAGCGGCATGCTGTTCTCCCAGGAGGAAAATCCCTTCGTCGACGAGGATAACGACTTCATTCTCATTGCTGAGTGCAACGAAGTTCATGGCCCGATGCCGCTGGTGAGAAGCAGTGCAACTTTAACACCACCGTAGAGCAGGTTAGGATCCTGTGCGGTTTGATTGCGTGATTAGTTTCCCTCCAAGTCATTCTGAAATTCTCTTGATTGTCACTCTAATGAGACGCGTTCCTTAGAGTGTATTGAGAGGGCATTCACCGACGAAAATCTAACACATTTGCGTCGACGTTTATATTATTGCCCTAAGGAACTACAAGTTCGGTGTTGTTACACGAGCACTTGCTAGCTTGCTCTCAATGTGTGCCATGAACGAGACACAGGAATGGTTGACTAGATGACACCTAAACACAAGCTGTAGGTTGATTGTTGCTGCACATATAGTAATTAAGTGCTGTGTCTTCAGCTGATGTTCCTTCTCACATGGCATAATGATTGTGTTGCTGTAAGTATGAATTAAAAAAAATACCCTATTGAAAGAAACAGCAGTTGATGCGGATTATGTGCAGTTTCTACCGGATGCTTCACTAAAAGACGCCAGATTTCTGTGAAAATGATGCATCGCACAGAAAAGCCATTGGTGCCGTATTATTCACCGTTTTCAGAGGTGTCAAATACACTTTTTGGCTACCTTTTTACGCCGGAACATTACAGCCAAGTAGTGCTCAAAAAGATTGCTCGGGTTGCCAAAAAGCTTCTTTTGATGTGTCGGACAAAATTCAGTGCTTCTCGAAGGACCAGGCTATTAGTGCATGCTGTATTTCCTGGTCTATAAATCGCACCTTTGTATCATAGAGTTATTATAATGTACGCTAGAGGTTCAACTGGCGCTAGAGTCTATGCGACTTCCGTGACGCAAATTGAAGCAGACAGCAACCAGTCTACTTTTGCGGTGCTCCTGTGCATTCCTACGGAAAACGCACATGCATTTTTTCTCATTAATTAATCGCTGTAAAATTACATGGAACACTTCTGTTATTTGAATTGTACCATATAGTATATACCTTTATTAGCATTGTAAAAGTTTAATTGCTTTAGTTAGCACATTTTTGTTCATCAGTGAACAATGTTTAACTTCGCTATATTTCTGGCCCAAACCTGTGTCCACAGCTGGCATGTAAAAACAAGCGACGATTCTAAGCAAAATTACAATTAAAAGGAATAAAGAGCAAAATTACAATCAAAAGGAATAAAGAGTGTGTTCAAGGTTCGCCAGCATTCCAGAGACGCTTATATATTGCTAATATGCCAGTACTGTAACTATAGGAAAATTACCCTGTTTTGCATCGTTACGAGCGGTTAAAAATATTCAAAACATAAAGAATGAATATGTGGGCTACGAAAGGTCTCTTTTTATTATTTTGTATGCCAGGCAGCTTTTATCGGGCACTTGTTCTCAAAGATTTCGAGCGTGCGGATGATGTTTTGAATGTAGAACAATTAAGCATATTCGCACAGAGCAGAAAGAATAAAGCAGTACTTATTGAAAATCTAACTATATTACCTGGCCTTCAATTTATTTTGAGCGTACATGCACGGATAGTTACTGCTCCAGTGCTACTGCGTAGTTCTTGCCGTCTTAGTTTTCCAGATGTCCTTCGTTCGTTTGGCACGTACGTATATCCCCCCTGCTGAAAAGCGCCGACGTCGTGTTTGCGCTAACAGTGTCCGACATTGCACATCAATACATATATGAGGCTGTTTTCACACCGTTTTTAATGCAATTAATTTGAAAGAAAAAAGCCTTAACTGACCAAATATTTCATCTGCCTGACTGAGAAATGTTCCAAGCTACCTAGTATGAATGAATTATTCGGAATATTTGCTCTTATAATCAAGCGCAGGGAGGAAATACACTCACTTTTTCCCATAGAAATGCATTACCACCGGAAGTCAATTTTCGACTGGTTGCTGTCTGCATCAATTTGCAACAGCACACTAGCGTTAGTTGAATTCCTTGCTTACAGTATAATAACTCTATGCGTTGTGTAAGTTGCATTTATATCTTTGTACGGTTGGCGCGGCGAAATTGGAACAATAAGCCTGCAAATGTGTATTGTGATTGCGATATATGCACAAGTTTAAACATTCTCGTCAACGAACTCGAAGAGAAATATAACCTGCCCTGGCAAATTTACACAATTAAAGTCCATACCTGAAAAAAAAAAAAAAATGCACATAAGTCGCCTCATTGTACAAAAACACAGAAAAAAAGAAAAAAAAAAGGCGACTAACGTTGGAAAGTATGGTACATCCAGTGATGGAAGTGCTGCGCCGTTTGCACCAAATCGCGCCATGAATGAAATGGTGCTACCTCTTGCACCAAAGTGACACTTTTGCTCAAATTTGCACAATGCCTGAGATGAAACAGGCTTGAGCAAAGTAAAATAAATTTTGTTTTAATATTCGTCGGCTCTAATATTGACAGAAGTAGGCGGAAAAGAAGATGGTACAAATACATATTTCACAGCATCTCTACACACTGTATAGTTTGTTTAATTTAGATGGGACCACAATCGAGGGCTCGAAAACATGCAACAACAAACACGCACTAAAAGCGCAAGTCACGGGACATTCGCTGCACTTGATTTAGTCGATGAAAGAACACGTACAGGAAGATGCACGAAAGCCATGATGCTGCGCTTTGATACTGTTTGGTTGGTCCCATTGGTTCTTAGCGTCGGCTGCACTTATGATCAAGGTGAAACAAAGCATAGAGATTCGTCAACCGTGCTGGCAGGCTGATCGCCAACATCGTCTAAATGTCCAGACGATATCGGCGATGTCAGGAGTTAAAAGTCACGAGAAAACATTGCTTGGTAAAAGGATGGTGACTACTGTGATAAGACGGAACCAGGGTCTTGTACTCCTGATGAAATCACTTGATTGTCATGTCTGCCGCATGCCTTCGTGTCGCCTCTCACCAGCGCATGCGCGTCGGGCTTCACCGCTTTGCAGCGGAGTGCTAGGAGCGGCGGCTGACTTGGGTGAGCGCCTGGATTAGCGCAATTGGCTCGGAAATTATGCTCATTACAATTGCAGGCCTGCCTTCTTTAGTTCTGATTGTAGGCTGATCTATAATTTTAAAAAGCTGCGCCGAAAAAGAGAAAAAACAAACGTGGGTTTATCTTTGAATAAATACTGTTGTCAAGGTTGTTCCCGTGCAGCTGTCGATCGAAAGAGCAGCATTCTTTGACTTCACTCTGATTTAAAAGCCGCAAAAGAACAGTGTCACTTTTAAAGCACAAGTGTGTGCTTTTATCACATTTGTGGTTGGTTGGTTTTGATATTTGTGCGTGGTAGGTTCATGAAACTTGAGGGACACATTTTTATTGATAGAGCTTGTATAGGACATGGCACTTTTTGCTAGCATTGTACAAAATTATTGGTGTGAGTGGAGCTGGTTGGTAAATGCTCACAGAAGGTGGGAAAACAGCTTGAACAAAAGAACACTTACACAGAGACAGGTTGTATAGAAATTGTTTATTGGCTAGATAAACTACCGGGTGTGAAAGTGGAAGGGAGAGAGACTTTATCCCATCTGAAATGTTGCAGTATGAGTTATTTTTCAACAATATTTTAGTGCCCGTTGTAAATTGAACCTGCTCTGACTCAGAGTCCTCTCTCAAAAAAGAAGGCTCTGTATTCCTTTTGCACCCTGTTGATTTTTATTAGAAAAAGGTAATAAATAATATGCTTCAGTATCAAGGAGGTACCCTCAACCATCAAATATGAACTCATTTAATGCTGCAATCACTTTCGTTTTCAAGTGATATGCTAGCAGATGTTGGCATCTGCTCCAAAAGCATCGATGGCTGCTCCAAACCAATATTTAGCCTGCTAGAGAACCTGCTTTGAAAGGGCCAATGCTGCTACCATCATTGTACATCACAATGCCATGGACAAGTGCAGTTATCCTTTTGTGTGCTTGTTCTGTAACACAGACTGAAGAATTGTGATGAAGGTGGTATTACTGCGAATGTTGTTGTTGCTTTTATGCAAATCTGTAATGCATTATTTTGTCATTGTTTTCCAGGTCACCATACCTCATGATGTGGGGAGAGAATGGAGCACATTGACATTAACTCCCTTGTAATCAGCATCCTCTCAGTTGACTACCAGCAAGTAGGAGCGTGAGTGTTTTGTTATGGTTTGAAGAGAGTTACGAAGCCAAATTTCCACACTGAATAATGGTACATATACCATCTGGTGTTATGCTGGATAAGAATTTTCTCTATAGTTGTTGAAAGTGCTGTGTACCTGCTGTAGAAAGACTTCAACACCTTCTTTTTTTTCACCATTGCCTTCACATGCAAGCTATTTTCAAGAAACAGCATATCTAAACCAGTCCTAGGCTTGTTTACATGTGAACTTGGTTTACCATGAATTCTGGCCGACAACATTTAGTGGCAGATAGTCCCTGTCCCAAACAAGTGCCTACGGTTGCGTAAGGCTAGCAACTACAGTCAAACCCGTGTATAACGAACAGCAGGAAACGCTACGATGAGTTCGATATAGCAAGTAGTTCGATATAGCAAAAACCGTTTACAACGAACTTCCACGATGCGTTCGTTCTAAGGCAAGAGCTTCTCTTTCTTTCTCGTCTCTTCGCTTCCTCCTTGTAACAACGCGCTATAAAGATTTTTTTATTTCATGGGTGGAGAATTTTTTTTTTCCTTTTTTTTTTAGCTTTTTTTTCCCTTCTGAATTGCTTCTCTTCATGAACAAATGCTTTGGTATGAAAAGCTTTTTTTTTCCTGTGCGTGCGGGCGAAGTGTATTTTTTAGACAGTCGAAAATAATCCCTGGAGAATGGGAACAAGAGGGACAAAGGACAAACGCAAGCCTCCAGACACAGCTAGGTGACTGGTGCGTGTCGAAATTAATCCGCCTGGTCCGGGTATCAAACCCGGGACCCGGCGGATTCTTTCGGTCGCGCACCAGACAGCTAGCTGTGTTTGGAGATTTGTGTTTGTCCTTTGTCCCTCTTGTTCCCATTCTCCAGGGATTATTTTCGTCATTCTTGTCCAGCTCGCTTGCACCATTGCATTTTAATTGTATTTTTAGCTTTCTCCCCTTCTGAATCGCTTCTCTTCGCTCAATTTTGTTCGCAATTTGAGCTTTTGGAATTTTCTTTCTTTCCTGCTTCTTCTTTGGGGGAAGGGACAGGCTGGAAGACGATTGTTTGCACGTTTTTGGAAGCCTTCCCGGGGGAAAAGTTTGATATAGCCAATATGTTGTTCGTTATAAAAGTACTTTTTACATGCATTTCTATTCAAACTTTCCGTGAGTTCGATATCGACAATAATTCGCTGGTACGTGGGTTCATTTTAATCGGGTTTCACTGTATTTCGACGTCCACTTTCATAAAATAATTTGAAATATTATTTTGACGTTTGTGACTCCACTTCCTAAAGACATGAAAATATTTTCAAAATCATTTTGATGTCCCCAGTCAAAATATTTGTTTCTTCTTAGTTTGGCATCTCAAACTTAAAACTTTGTAGCTTCGGAGGCCAGACGGTTCGGACTGGAAAGTGATAGAAAGTGGCTGTCAAACAAATACCACCTTGCTTGCAGGCGGCGTTGCGGTTCAAGACAGCACTGTCCAAAAACAAATGTGCAGTTGACTGCAGTTTTTGTGACCTCTTAAGTGATGTGGAATGCAAAAAAAACTTTGCAAAGTACCTGAGCTATCAGGCCACATATAACGTTTGCTTGGTTGTGCCTAACATTACAGAATGCAGCACCGTTGCTTTTCAAGATTTATTTCACGTCTTTATATAGACAAAGGAGCTGAATTTTGTGTCATAAAATTTGCAGTTGATTGGAAAAAGCGTGTATCTCGTACAACCGTGCCAGAACTTTTGTTGTTCACACTGGTCAAGAAACATCACGGAGGCAATGTTTGCATTCCCAACTTTTTATTTAACATCTTGATCGTTTCATAGTTAACCCACTCGTTATACATGAGCGGAAAAGAGACTCTATACTATACAACAAACCCACGAAGCCCGGTTAAAAAACAAGGCGGGAGCCAGATACTGAGACAGCAACCATACGAAGACGCGCTCGCACGATATGGAAGCATGAAAAGCATGCCAAATTTCTGTGTTATGTAGTGCACACACTTACATTTGTTATATGCAGGCAAGACAGAGGGATATACAGCTCACCTTTGTTGTAGATTAAAAAAGTTTAAGGAGGACGCTTGCCGAAATGATGTGCTAGTGCTCAGAGCATTGCTGCTAGGCGTGTCACGTCCGAAATTATCAGCTGTCGAGCCAGTCTCACACGCTGAATAAGAGATTGCCACTGCCCACTAGGACCAAAACTTATTTGGCACACAATAGATGACTCCGTCAACATGTCAATGCAACACCGACACCACCATCAGAAACTAAACAGAACGAAACGATGGAACCATAAAACGACTACCACTGCGATGGCTGTTTTGCAGGGGGTGGGGGACGTCAAAATATTAAACCTGATAAAGCCGCTGGTTTGTCACTTTACGGAAGTGACGTCATAGACGTCGAAATAATTTTAAAAATATTTGGACAGTGGACATCGGAATAGTCACTGGCTCGTGTAAACCAACAGACAGGTTATCCATAGATATGGACATATTGATGGCCAACATACAAATGCACATACAAGTCAATAAAAAAATTGGGGATATTAGGCTGGACGTAGACAAAATGTATTGTGGATGCAAGTCAGTTACCATGTAATATTAATTTATTCTAAAGTTTTAGGATTTTATTGGCATGTAAAATACACCTAGGATGCAGTGTTGAGTAAAGTACATCTAAAAGGTACTTCAAGTCAAGTACAAAGTAAATGAGACGTGATGTACTTTAAGTAAAGTATTAAAGCTCACTGGGTTCAACGTACTTGAGTAAAGTACTATAAACACAATGTACTTTTAAAGTAAAGTACAAGTATTTTTAGACAATCTTTCGTGATGCTCTTTCATTCCCCCTATACCGTGATTTTTAATTGGTATGCATTTTCCAGGGGTAATCAGGGGTGGAGGACCTATTTTCAAAAACTGCGGCGAATATTTGATAAAGTCAAGTGGCCACAGAGTAGTTATTTTCAGGAATAGAGCCAAATTCAGAAGTCCTCTTCTGAATTTGGCGCCTTTGCACTGAATTGTCGCACCCAAGGGGGTTAAATTATACTAGGAGAGAGGCATAACGTCAGCCCCATAGCTTCCGCAAGCATTCCTCTCACAAAAGAGTGTCCTCCCCTTAAAAAAAAAAACAGAGTGGGCAAGCGAGCTGGTGATAATTAATCATAATGTGACATCTGAGATTGAGGTGCGAAAAAATGAAGGAACTTTCAAATAGAAGGAAAAGACACAAAAGAGAATGTTTTAAAACATTATGACGTTCTCCTCTGTTGTCTTTTCCGCACCACGGTCTCAGGTGCTACATTATATATGATTAATTTTTCCCTCCTAATATTTTAAACCTACTCGCTTGCGCTGACCGACCAGAAGTAGCGAGAGTTCAGAAAGCTTCGAGAAAACCGCCCCAGAACAAACGGAGCGATGCGTCGCCTGCTCACGTTTCTGATGAGTGTAGAATATCCTTCCCAGTATTTCTTCGTAGTTGCCAAAGCATCATTTCGTGATACAAATTTAACGAAACCAAATTTGAGGAATGTACTTTGAAGTCGGGAATTGTACTTTCCTCGGAAAGTACCAGAAAAAATACTGTAAAGTACATGATACGTACTCAGAGAATATACTTCAAGTAAAGTACAAGTTTCGTAAATGTACTTGAAGTAGTACTTTAAGTACATTGTACTTCCCAACACTGCTAGGATGTACAGGTCTGGATTTGCTAAATTCAAGCATGACATATAAAGTCATTTTCAGGATAGAAAAAAATACCCCAACCCTCTTTCTTTTTTTCTTTTCTCTTTTATTGTCATTGTGAAAGAAGGGCTTTCCTCTTTTGGATACGCTACAAAAATAGAGGATGGACTTCCTTTTCTTATTGTATGCACATTATCATTTAAAACTTTATGGTGTTTGGTGCCAATGTCTTGTTTTTCTAAGCAGACAGAAACTTGCATAATTGTGCTAAAAGCCTTTCTTGCTTCGCCAATTCATTGCAATAAGTGGTAGTTTGTCACACTAAGGATTCCACTCCCTGGAAACGTCTGCAGCTTGTGGCTGGCTGTAGCAGAGGACAAGCTCCTCCTGGAAAGCCCTTCGCTCTCCACCTTAGCGAGCAAACGCTGGAAAGAGAGGCAAAGAGAGGTAAATCCACTCATCACCTCTTGAGCGTTTGCTCGCTAAAAGTGAGAAGAGTGGAAGGCTTTGCAGGATGTGCTTGCCCCGTTTTCTTAAACTGCGACAGATGTATTCCAGAAACTAGATCTGGAAATGTGTTACTGCCAATGGTCTCCCACCACACTGTGCAAAAAATAATGGTACTCGCTTTATCGAGCGCGCCAAAGAAAGACCCTATTCCAGTTCATTGACATGTGGTGCCGGAGTATAAATAGCAAATGGGATGTCATGTCAGTGATCGTCTTTGTGAGTATCGTGAAGGTGCATCGTCGGTAGAAGCATTGTATCACCCGATTATACTCCACATTAAAGACTGCCTGGCATGCACCCAAAACTCATTGAGACTCGCATCGTCGGGGGACACGGTGAGTGCTATGCCATTGTGGAAAGGTTGTCAAATCTTTCGGGCGGCGACTTCCAGCCAGAACATGGCAGTATCTCCTCTTGTCTTGACGATGCAAAAACTTCTGTTTTGAGTGCATTTTTGATGGCTCTTTTCTGTCACTACAAGTTTACATCATAGCAGCTGAAAGCTATCTAACTGTAATTGTTGTTTGCGAGACCTTCTAGTTTTTGCAACTGGGCCCACTTATGTAGCTGGTCATCTTTTGCATTATTATCTCCAACTCCCAGTCTTCCAAGTTGCGTTTTGTCCCTGACTAATCATGCATGTTTGGTGGTCATAGAAGAAACTTCCAGCTCTTCGACATTCCCGAAGCTAGACAGCCAAATGCTGATGCCAAGCATACGAGACAACCTTCATATTTTTGTCAACTACTCGGTCATGCTCGACCCCAAGGCAAGAGGATTTGTACGGCCCATGTGCATTGCCTACGCATCCTCCGACAAAGGGTGAGTTTCACTGGATTTACTATAGAGGGGCTTTTAAGCGTGATACAATGTGATCCCGAATACCACTGAAAGATCTTGTTGCTTCAGTGCTTGCTTACTTGCCTTACCATGCCTTATACTTGCTCTTGAATCTTACTTCACCTCACTTGGTTCTTGCATAACAGCACCTCACTACTATACTTGCCTAACTGCTTTGACGCATTAAACGCAAAGCTTTTTAAGTTTCAAGAAACCTTCATGTCTTGAACCGTCTTTTTATGCTTGTGGGACTTTTCAGCAAACTTGTCAAGAATGCACCCTACATCAGGACTGCTCTGATTGAGGTATGAAGAATGTGTCACAGTTTTTGTTTGTACTTCTTGAACAGTCACTGTCTGGTCACTTCAAAGTAAATACGTTATTTAGGGGTATAAAATGTTTGAGGAGGTGCCATGTTCATGCTTCTGCTGGCACAGGCATCCTTGGCTCTGAAACTCTACAACATCAAGTACTTTGTACAAGGTATCAAGAATCTCTTGAAGGATGTCAAGTACACGAGGAGAGGTAGGAGCACTTATTCTGCAAATGAAGTGTCAATTCTCGTTTCTTCTTTTGCAAGTACAGGGATGTGATTGCTGTGCCAAACTGCACCAAGGTAGTTAGCCTGCTCCATCCTGCTACATTTTGCCAGGATGTGAGGCATTTGCACCAACATTGTGCCAAAACTTTATTTCACTTTATTAATGCTGAAGATATAATAGCTGTGGCCCTGCTACATGGCCAGATCGTTATGGTAGGCTTGTTGCAAATTTCAGAACTTTACGATGATTCGATTTGTTCTCTGGATCGCACAGTGGCGGTACTCGAAAGTTGACGCAATATTTCTCTTGTTTGTGGTGTGTTCTGGCGGGTTGGTTAGTCTTGTTGAGGGCGCTTCTCACCGTGCACTGGTGTATCAGAGGAAAGCGACAACCATAAAGCAGGCATCGCGATTTTACATTTGTTTCTTGCTTCTCCGTAGCACATCCACGTGCTAAGTGAAGAGCGATTCTCCAGTGGGACGTTGCACATAATATCTGAATAAACCTACGGTTAGTATATATGATAGATTGCGATATTCTGACATCTGACAATATCTTCCTCAAATTAGAAATTTTGCATGGATACTTAGATATTACAAGAGGATGTGTATGAACTGCTTAAGGTTTATTTTTTGTGTCAACTCTCTTCTTTTGTTATCACCTTTATAAAGGTCCCATCTGTTCGATGGTGCGGTCACTAGAGTGAGTTAAAGCTAAATCCAGCTAGAGCAGTGGATAGAAGCTTGCAAATACCCTTAATGGGTTTGTCGGGATTGCTTTTAAAAAGGCATATTTGATAATTACATGTTGGTTTTTGTTATTATAAATTTCTACATATAAAACATAATTGATATTCATAATAAAAAAAAACAAAAGCTTTGTTTTTCATCTGAATAAAGAATTGCAGTTTTATTACTAACTTCAGAACTTAAATGAAACATCAAATCGGGTGCTCAGAATTATTCTATTCTAACACTCAATCAGATCGGCTTATCTTTAATTTCGTACATAAAATAACCATTCACAGTATACTTCGTTCCAGCTTCCGTCCGAGCGCAGCCAAAGGTTGAGGGACGGTTCGCAACTTCGAGAAAAGCATTCCTACGCACCATAAAATAGTTCGCAAAACTTTTTTTTTTTTTAATATCTGTTTTTTGCGTAAACATTGCACGAAATTTTAGATGTGTACCGCTGAGAATGATTTGCAACGAAAGGAGTGAAATATCTGAAATTTATGTTTTTATTAATATATGTAAATGCATGTGGTTTGGTGAAAACACGTGCATCCGCTGGCAACACGGCTGCAGTGCTAGATTTTTCTATATGATTTCGTTCCCGTAATGGCCGAATCATGTGCTTAGCTGCTTTCCTCACCGAGTCGCTTCAAAACTTCCTTTCCCAAAGGCACGTTTGGGCGTCAGGCGCAAGAGGTCGTGATGAATCTCTACTTTCAAATTCGGCAGAAGACTCCGGCCATGTCGTACCGCGAATGCGTTGTAAACAAGAAAAGTGTCCGGGCCACTACAATTCACTGATGCGCGGCAAAATCAGGGCACCCCTTTACCTGCCGATCACATTGAACGCCGAGAAGCAGGTGGAAAGGACTGCGCCTCGAGCATTGATATATCCAGACAATACAAGGAAACATCAACGGCCGGGTCATCGGGCACCTTGCAATGTGTACTAACATCTCGAAACTATGCCGCAATGCCGAACAGGTGGAAAGCTCGGACACAGGCGCCAGCAGCCAGCCTACGTACTGACATCCCCTGTGACTAAATTTCAGAACGTGAAAGGGCACTTTTTAAACCTGTGGCAGACGATACCGTTGATACACCCGTAGCAGACGAAATACTCGGCGAGCGCGCGCGGCGCGGACAACTAGCGGCGCAGCGGAGTGATACAAAAGTGCAGGCGAGATCGCGTGACCTATTGCCGGCGTGTGATTGGCTCCGGCCACACGTAGCTTTGGCTGCGCTCGGACGGAAGCTGAAACGAAGTATAGTTCATACAGTCCTTCACTTATCAGCATCTTGCTGCCGTGTCTAGTGCGTCTGCGAGCAACTAAACAGCTAGTTTTGTGTTTGGGGAATCAAACCTACCATACCATAGAAATGCCCACTTCGTTCAAGCGCCCACTACCGTATTTACTCGCATAATGAATGTACCCCCTACAACGGGTAAAAATATTCAGACCTTTTTTTTCCCTCGCGTAATGGACGCACTTCCAATTTTCGGCTCCGTGAGTCTCGAATTGGGTCCAACTTAGCTAGCTAGCAAGCCCACCAGGCCAATTTTCTTTTGCCGCCAAGCGGTCCGGCCAAGTCAAGCCAAGCCAAGCCACTCTCGCAATGGCTGCAAGTGCGTAGTTGTGGAAGTGATCAACCGTGCAACCGAGCGGCGCACACACTTGACAAAGCTTGGGTCGAGGCATTACCCAGCCCCGGACATTCTTTGCCTATCGGATGCATTGATGTCAACAAACACGCCGTTGTCTGTAGTCTGCTTTCAGACAGCGAAATCATGAAACTGGTTAGGCCTAGGAACGGTCGCATTGCTCTCCGTGCTGAATGAGCATCATAGGGCGCTTTTCCTTTGGCTACAGGGATGCAGCGCCCTAAAAAGGTGCGCCAATTTATAAAGCATGATTATTGGTGCGTGCCCCCGACCAGCCAGGGGTGCACCTCCGTCAGTGGAGACGTGCCACGGTACCTTGCCTTGTCATATTGCCACCTAATATGACATTTGCACGAAGTATGGAAATGCAAAAATTTTACCCCGCGTAATGAACGCACCCCCCAAATATGTGTCAATTTTACAGGAAAAAAAGTGTGTTCATTATGCGAGTAAATACGGTAGGTATTAACATTTCCCAAATTTATAAATTATGCAAAATATACCTTAAGCGTCTGATTTGGCCAGAGAAGCGCCCGTGCCTAGATTAACCCATTTTTCAGTGAAAGTGGAGTTGGCACTACCTCGGTATTTTACGGTACTGTGCAGTTGATGGTAACAAAAAGTTGCACAGAAGTGGGAAGGTAAAGCAAGCATTGTCTTAGTTAGGCAGGCCAACACATGAGTCTCATCATAATATTCACCATGGTATAAATGCAAAGGAAGTGTGCTTATGAAGGGTATATCAGATCTCTTCAAGTAGCTAACAATGTGGCTTCTATATCAATGTTCAAAGACGTCATGATTCTATCTACAGCTTGGTCTTTCCAGCATAGAATAGCACAAATAGTCAATGGTGATGTGGAGGTTAAAAGTTTGCCCCTTTCCATCACTATTGTGAGAAGGGCAATAGTAACGCAAAATGTATTGTACCGTAAAAACCCGCATATTATATGGACCCGCATATGACGCAAAACAAAATCTGAGACCTGCAAAACAAAAGCAAAAAAGTTGAATCTACACATAATGCAATCCAAAAGCACACAGGTCCATAGAATTTGCCTGCAGCCGCTCAGTCTTTGCGGTGAGGTGTGGAGCACGTTGCTCCTTCGTGAACCGAGTCAGGTCCTGATCGATCTCGCCGAACCTTCCTTTGTTTGGCCATCGGAAATGTTTCCTTGCACCCTCGCACTCGAAAAGGGCTTGTTTCTGTCTCCTCCATTCATGAACGCAGCCTTTGTTCACCGTGAACTTTCGTTTCTCTACACTGTTGTCGATGAGGTTGCCTTCCTTTTAAATGCAGCCGAGTAGTGCTTCTCTGACGAAGCCATCACACAGCTTGGCGAGATGTGTAGGGAGAACGGGAGACGTCGCCGACACCGGGACACAAAGAGGCGAAAATGTTCCAGTGACTGCATGCCGCATACTATCGCTGAAATGCTTTGCTATAACTAACTAATGTTATAGCAATGATATATACAGGAAAGCTGTCAGATTTTATATGAGGCTTGGATTGATTTAACTGTGTTCAGGTTTGCATGAGGTGTCAGTTTTATTGTGACCTCTCAGCATGGAGGTAACCCCGCTTTCTTTCTCCCCGGGAGAAGTCACTGTTGGCCGCGGACCCTGCATGGACATGGTGAACGGTGCTGCCATCTCTGAAGCCAGCTTCCACGAGTCGCTCAACAAGTACGAGGACATGCTCGAGGCCACCTTGCAGGAAGTAGAAGACTCTCTCAATGCAAACATTCCCTTCAGTGCAAGTATTCCCTTTGGTTAAACCTTACCAGATATCTGCAGTCTGGTGTCCCCCCCCCCCCCCAAATTATTAGTTTTTTTTTTTAATGTGAAAGCATTGACTGTTTCATAGAGCGTGCTGACGTCATCAGCTTTGAAGCTGCGCCAAATGGCAGCTAAACTCCCCTCTCCCAATGAAGCGAAGTGAAGCCGCGATCTGAAGGCTCCCAGCTTTGAAGCCGTGCCAAAAGGCACGCCAAACGGCAGCTAAATTCGCCTGTCCCAATGGAGCGACGTGAAGCGGTGATCTGAAGCCTCCCAGTGTTGAGGCCGTGCAAAAGCCACGCAAAACGGCAGCTAAATTCACCTCTCCAAAAGGAGTTAAGTGAAGCCAATTTCTGATGGATAGGCTCCCATTGGCTGGCATGTGTCATCAAGAAACGAGGCTTCCATTGGCTCTCGTGCGGCGTAGTTCCACAAACCGCCACCAGAGAAGCCCTTTCCATGGCGGCACAGCGCGCGCAGTGGCCCGGCGAGGTGCGGCGGTGCAGGCCTGGCCCCAGAGCTCGTACAGGCAAACTCCGAAGAGGTTGTATGGCCGAGCTCAGCGCGGCGCGGTCACTTCACGAGAGCGCGTGCTCGACCGTCGGCCGCTACCTCGGCAGTGCCGAAACGTGGCTGTCCACGCCACTACGTCGCAGACAAACTAAAAGAGTGGAAGAATGACATTCATGCTTTTACATTCACAACTCATAAGAAGTGCTTAGGTGTCCTCTGATTTTTTTGTTAGTAAAGGAAGATAAATATGGAAAGACTGCTGAATTGTTCCAGCCAGCCGGGGGTTGGGAGCGGCCGTGTCCGTACCCGTGAACTGTACAGTACATCAACTACTGCACGCAAAAATGGGACAAAGCCCCATTTTCGCAGGAAGGAAGTAGAAGACTAGAAAGCAAAAATGAACAAAGTCCCCCCCCCCATGGGAATAACAAACCCTTCTCCTCCCCCCGTTCCCGAAAATAATTCCTAGCTATGCCGCTGCAACAAGGCGTGAAGTTGGGCTAGTTGGTGCATAATGAAAACTTGAAACTGTGCGAAAAAGACAAAGGACAAGAACGAAAAGTGAACGAACACAACACTTCTCGTTCTTGTCCTTTGTTTTTTTCGCACTGTTTCCAAGTTCTTACTATGCCACTGCCAATGTTGTTCTTTAAAATTTTTAAATGTTTCAGCTTTTTTTTTTTTTTTTTTTGGTGGCATGCCAAAGGTTAGCAACATGTATTTCTTCACTTCAAAAGTTTTCAGCATTGCAGACACCGACTTGCGTTTTCGACATTGCGTGGTAGTGCTGGACGTCGAAAAGTGCTTGTGCAGAGGTTTTACTTAAAAAAACAAAAAAAACACATGATTTCTTTTATTTCGTTTTTATTTGGCAACTCGAAACCTTAGGTTATGACTGTACAGCATGTAAGCATAACTGAAAGTTGCTTCAATAAAGGTCGGCTTTGTTGATGGGAGCAGGGTAAATTAGGAGGATCATATATGTGTAGTACCATGTTTTCCAGTCTATACTACGTAGCATACCGCACATCCTCCCATTCCACATTAAGTGCCCACACCCAAATTTGTAAGATCTGAGGAAATACGCTCAGTACATTTATATGTAAAATTGATGACCGGACAAGCGCCCATCCCCTATTTTTTCGCTCTAAATTTTGAGTGGGTGCTTGCCCGGTGTTTTAAGGTAGTCCATAGGGGAAAGATTTTTTTGCTGAAAAACAAAAAGGTTCTTCCTTAGCTAGTTCGCATCCGGTGCATATTCACCACATAACACAGTGCTCCTACACAGAGCTCCTCGAAAAATGCTTGCTTTATTAGCACACAAAGAAGGCTACATTGTACAGACATCATAATTAGCATAATATATCGATTCATTAACAAAAACTGTCATGTCTCGTCAAACCAAACGAGCTTGAAAAAACATCCTTGTATAGTCCGTACCCCAAAAAAAGTTTCAAGATTTGTATATGTGTAGTTTGGAAAGTACATGGTACTCTCCTAAGTGCTCTAGGCAGCTCTTGAGCTGATATTCTTGAATAAAATAGGACTAATTCGAATCCCTTTTGTAAAAGGAGTGTAACAGGCGCTCCTTCTTACGGCGCCTGTGTTTCCACCACTTCA